>LD526595.1:12335-23978 GCA_001465055.1 Ptychodera flava
TCACGCGTTTTCGGTGATACAACAGAGGTCGTGCTGACTTTTGTGGGAGTGATCGCACTCGACATTTTGTCAACAACGCCATGTGAGTTTTATGCACGTTTCGTTTGGGTCAATTGGTAACTCCTCCCAATGTGTAAAATTTAGCGATGTCATCTTATGAATAATATATGAGTAAAGAAAAACGTCATCTCATGAATAATTTATAGCAACGCAGATCGTGCAAGAAAGCCAAGTCTGTGATTCCGGGTGAAACTCCGCTGTATAGCGTTCACTCCACTCATCGCGTTCACCCTACTCATCGCGTCCACTCACGCGCGCGTTTCACATGAAAACAAAATACAAATCATTGCGTTCACTCCACTCAAACATTCACAAATCACAGACTTGAACCAAGTCTATCAATACAGGTGTTTTTAACAGATTCATAACAGTGAGTCTTGGTATGTTGGAAAAGCATTTACTGGTATAGTACACGTGCTGCGTGCTGCTGCAGACTCGTCAAACACATCGGTTATTCTTTCTGTTAAGATGAAAACTAGTCAAAAGAGCTAAGGCGTCTGACATTGTCTTCAGTTTTTACACCACCAAAGACAATACAAAAACTTCTGGCGCTATGAAGACGTGAAGAGGGACTGTGGGCACCAGTAAAAATTCACTGAAAATTTCCTGTTCACATATACGTGTTAGTCTTTCACAAAAACACTCAAATTGTGAAATGTGTTGTTTCATTATCATTTTTATTTGATATGTCCTCCTATCTTACAGGTCTTGCGAAAGCCATCTTTATACGAAATTACTGCGTTTTGCTTTCGATAAGCAACGGCGAATCAGAACATTAAGTTAGTAAAATCATAACTATTTTGACGATATATTTGTAGTCGCTCTCCGCGGGATTTTACATTTGAAAAGTAGATGCAACTGAAAATCGGTAAACCATCCACAGTTGCTTCGGTCTGAAAGCCAGTGCGGCACGCGACTTTTGTTTAATCTGATAATGGAGGGGGTGAAAATGGGGCTTGTTGATGTTGACAAGTTCAGTCGGCAAGTTCCATTGGAGTGGTAGGGGGGGGGATGATAATTGGTATCATTAACTGTGATAAACCTAATCGATCAACACCGCCTTCTGAACACACCGGACAATTGATATGTTAACAGTCACCACCCTTCACGAAAACAATTAGAAGACCTTGTCAATCTGTTTCTAAATTCGTTCAGATTGGCTACCGTACGTCATTATTCGAGTAGGGCATGCGACAAGGCTTTGTTCAAATTTTCTACCGCAAACGAGTCGTCAACGGCGGCATGTTGACAGGGATCCGCTGCACGGTTCTATTAATTGATTAGGGAATTTAAGTGATGATTGTTATCATTGATCAAATAATTATAGATGTACGCTTTAGACCATTGGTATATTGACGAGTACTTTCAAAAAGACAAGGAAGCTTGTCAATCTTTTTCGAAATCTGTACAGGGGTAGTTTTCTTCCTTTTGATTTGGCAAATAAACTGACTGTGATTGTTTGTAGCAAGACTGAATTCGAGGCTTAGGTAGATGCATTCCTTGTACTTCACTTCTTGACTAGCCTTCAGCAGATACTCAGAAAATGATAGTGTGACAGTTTTATCTTCGGAATCGGCAAAGTGAAATTGCAATGTCCGTAAAGTAAACTCGTCTTTTATACATCGCTTTGCATGTGAACGATATACTAATAACGTGTTAAATAAATATTTTAGGCAGTGGTTGCTTAGGGAAAACGGTTTTGTGTTTGGATGCCCGGCGAAAAGGTTATCAGTAATTATAGGAAGATAAATAACAAAAACAGAATTGTTACAGAATATGACGATCTCAAAGGATGATTTATTTCGTTGAGTATGGTACGTCTAAAAAGATAAAACTACAAATCGTGGTAGTCTCTAATTGCATCAATCACACTTTCTTGATCTTTTATATCGCACCATTGATAAAGTTCGTGCCAGCATTTATCTACGCAACGCGACCGACTTTGATTTAACTCTGTTTGAACCGTGACAACGATGAGATTGATAGTTTCATTTGTTGAACGCGACGTTTTCGGCTTTCTCAGAGCTGACTGTAACGCGCGGCAAGCCCTCGCATTGCACAAAGGAATATTGGCCATTCACACATATCATGTCCTGGATGCGGTGTTTGACAAGTTGAAGGCCTTGGAAATATTTGACCTTCTTGGAGTTGATGGTCTTTCGATTAACAAGTACAGCACTGTCCGTAATGAAGAAGTCACTGATGAAATTTATTAAACTATGGTAATTGCTTTACTTAACCCTCACAGATAACTTATTAAAGGGACGGTATCCAATGCTTATAACTTTATGGCAAATGTCAGTCCCACCATTGTTAGTCTAAAACTCACTGTTCCTGCCATTATATAAGCGCAAAAACTTATATTGGCAATCTTAAAAGACGATGCCTCAAATCAATTAAACTTGAGTTTTCCGATCAATCAGCAATTTATGGCATAGCAGTTTTTACTCAACTAAAACCCATTGCAAGTCACAGGTTTTTATCCTGAAGATACGGCGTCTATCATTTGACGCTTTCTTTCCTACCTGTCCACCAAGGTTCGATACCCTTACAATATTAGGCTTTGAGAACAAACGGTGGACACGGACATAGAATCATTGAAAGGGATCTGCGGCAGATTTATCTGAAGTGATCCAACAATAGATAATTATTACTATTAGTCGCCGGAAACCTAATCTACGCCTTATAAAATGTCCGACTATTGGTCTACCAACAAGGGCTTATCGCTGGAAACGATACACAACATCTGCGAATCTTTCTCAGCCTGTTACAGCAATTGTCAACTTGCATCTGATCAAGCGAGCCATCACGACCTTGATTTACTTGTACAAGGCTGAATTTCAAGTGAAGGTAGATGAAAGTCTTCTCTCGGGTTTTCTTTTACCAAGTTTCTGGTAAATGATAGAATTTTATTACATTTAAATTGCTGAGGGTATATCAGAACCACATTTCATGAGTAAGCACAACTTTAGATTGTGCCGTCAGCTTTTGTTCGACCACTAAGGTTCCTTTCAACAAGTAAAGCGTTGCCGTGACAACGGCGTGATTGGCAGGTCATATAGGTGTCGGAAAGGCTCCGTTTCGGATCGGTATACTGGTGCCATCGTTGGTTCATCATCATCTTTCTAAATGACAAACTTGACAAGACTGTCAAAAGGGCACAAACGATCGGGATTTATTTGATGGATGACAAAGAAAAAAGATCATCACACCACAATCAGATGACATTCTCTCCGCTGAAATTGGTCGTAGTGTCTACATAGATGTCAACAAATTAATCATGATCAAATGTATCAGTGTTCGTCAGGAAAAATATTTCATCCCTTACGTCTATCCTTCACCTAAAAAGCCAGAGAGTGTATTTATCTTTCTAAGAACATCAGAAGACAAAAACGTGTCGACTTTTAATGTTGATGGAAAGATTTCTTAGAATATAAATGAGCTACGGTTTAGATCATTTCAAGGTGTTTTAATGCGTAACTTGCTTTAAATGTAAAAGGTATCACAAAACGCAGATAACATCAACATTGTGAAGGAAAAAAGAGATTATGAAGTTATTACATGAGAAAGATATCTTAATATTTCGATGAAGTTCAAGATCAACTTGCCGCAAGGTTTCCTTCGAGTAAATGTTTAATTTACTGTAAAACCAATACCGCTTTTCCGTCATAACACTGGTCTTGCATGCTGCCGTTTGTACGTGTCCGATGCTTTCAGTTTACGGGGTGATGACGACAAAAATATGTACATTTGACACTTTGGTTTCTCAGGATTAGGTATATACAGTCTACTGACTGACGTGTATCCGGTGTAACAAGCTGCTCGATAAACTAAACAGATCTGCCCCGCCTCCTGAACACACAGATTTCGTAAAGGGTAGTTGTTACTCGTCATGACAATATATATGCCTGTGACAAGGGAATGCTACTTTGTATGAAGAAATTCAAATTTCGATCCCTGTCACATTTCTTCACTCGGAGTCTGAGATAATCACTTGCTTTTTGATCAAGTTTTGTGGTGAGACGCACATGACGAATGAATTGATCCCTTGCGATCTATACTAAAAATAAAGCGGATAGTCGGGCAACAGTATTGCACCAGAATACCACTGCTGGAGAATTGCATATGATGTGAAGAACTAATGATATAGTAGTAAAATTGTATTTTTATTTTCAAGCCGATGCACGTAAAAGTAAAAGAATTAATATGTGTTTTGTATTACATGTTTTGTATCACTTACATTACATCTTACATAGATGAAAATGACTGATTTTTACTCGGATTTTTACAGGTCCACTCGCTTAAAAGTCTCTCCATTCAAAGTCCAAAGGGATCTCTATGAACGAGGCCTTATGCAAGGACGGCAAAGTTTGACTTCAAAGAGAGAGTAACCAGTCCGGGGTGTCCAAGTGGCGTTTCACACCTCAAGTGAACTTCTACCGCTGTACCAAGATGCTATGCGCGTGCCGCCATTGATCGGTTTGTGTTTAAGTGGTGTCACCGCTTTCCTAAAGAACAATCTGTAGTCTTTAAGACACATACTATCACACCAATCAGACTTCAAAGATAACTAATTACCATGGTAACACCTTCACACATCAACAAAAGTAAGTTTCATCTGACGGAAAGATGAAAGTTACTGAGTTCATAAAAAGCGACAGAAGATTGGTGCGTACGTCACTCTCTAGTTTGCGTTTGATAGGAGAACATCAGAATGGAAGCAGGTTACAACATGATCAGCGCTTTAGAAGTTTACTTTTATCCCGAGCGATTCTCACAGTGTCCTTTGGCAAGTTTGGTACCGGAGTTGTTCCGTAGAAGTCAGCGACATAGCAGTTGTACGTCACCCACCAACACCAGTGGGTCACCTGCTGAGGCAACCTACACGGCGCCACCAACCAGTCAACGAAGTGCAGCGATGGCAGCAGACTCTACAAATGGTCCCAGATTTACTACGTCGACTACCGAAGGTAAGACTATGACTTGATGCCATCATTGAACTGATTTAATTTGAAATTTAGAGTGAAGTGACCATAGTACGTTGATCGTACCAATCACCAAATGCATTCTAAATTTCGGGGCACTTTACATAATCAGTTATTGGATTAGTGCAAAGGCAAAGAGAGCTGCTGGCATCATTGCCACTGTTGTAAATATCACACCATCGTACGCTGTAATGTTTCTATAATAATTTGGTTTACTCTCATTACAGATTTACCAAGAAGGTGCAGGGAAAGTCGACTTTGTCCATTCGCCAGTGGTACGCAAGACGTGAGTCAGCGTGTTCCCGTCGATGTTTGCAGGGAAAGAACGCTGGATGAAGTTTTCAACTCACCAACACAGCATTCCTCTCACAGCCTTTGTCACCTGCTGGCGGCTTTGACAGATCTTCCCGAAGAAACTATCATGGTAATGGCGGTTACTTAGTCAAACTACAATCAGTCTTTTTATTTGCCCCACTTAACATAGTAGTGTTTCTTGTTTGGCAAATTTATCAAAACATGTCGAGTTCCACGTCTATGAAAAAATAAAGTTTACGGAAAAAGAAATGTCGAAGTCATGTCTTTCCATGTGACTTGTTGATGGTCATTTGTTTCATACCATGGACGTACGTCAATGTTCGTACATTCGGGGGATTCAGATTTCCCATGCCATTGACGTCCATATAAATTATTCCAAATGGATATTTTGGTTAAGAGATTCATATAGGAGCTTGCCTGTTTTAAATTTCGTTTATTTTTCAATTGCAGAGATGGATTCAGTGGCGCCGTGCAGGTCTCCAACCAAGAAAACCCGAACATCGATCTGTGCCCTCTACGGCAAATCCTGACAACGGACAAGCGTGCAACAACAATCACACACCTGCTAGTCCCTTGCTCCAGTTTGACATCGAACCTTGCAACGCTGCTGCCTCATCCTCGTCTCCAACAACTTTCCGGTTTCCGGGCAACCCGTGCAGATTCGCATCGCCGTCTTCATCACCCATCACAACATCAACTCCAGTACCGGTTACACCAACATCTCACCCAGGACCGTCTTCCAACGCGTCGGTTCATTTCAGCAGATCACAATTTTCTCCGTTATTTCCTGACAGTCAGGGTAGTCATTCTATTCACTATGAAGGCCAGTTCATAGCATATCCCATCGCTGATAGTCAGACCTCTTCAGTTCCTTGCTCCCTAGATACAGAGTCCATTGATATGTTTTGAAGGGAACTAGACTATTTAATTTATAAACTATAAGTTTTTGAGATGTTATTCAACATTTTTGAACCACCATTCTCTATGTAGGATATACGTACATCATTTTCCAGCTTTTGTTACCAAGGGATTTATTTTTGTAAATAAAGAATAAATGATGCAAGATACAATAATAAGAGTCATTTTGTGTAATTTTTGCAACCTGTAAGTAATAATGAGAATTCTAGTACATATTGTATTATGAATCAACAAAAATACATTATATAATACTTTATTTCGTTTGGCCTTAAAGTTTCACGGAGAAATTATTTCAACTTGTCAAACGGCCAAAATACCAAAAAAAACCCAAATAACTGAAGGACGTCAAATCCACTCGGGTTGAAGGTTTGTATTCCAGCAGTCAAGCCGAATGTGCAAAAACGAGAAAACGCTGAATTCACTGTATGTAATTCATTGATAAGTCGTGTGGCACCAGTGAATATTTCGATAGTGGCCAGTCACACTTTCTCGTTGTTGCCGAGAGACCCTTAACAATAACCAATAAGAAAACCCACTTCAAGAATTGTTATTCTCCAGCCCAGGATACAAATCTTCTAGTTAACATCATGACGAATTCCCCCCCCCCCAAAAAAAAATTATTATTAACACGTTAATACTATCTAATAATATAGCGTTATTTACAAAATACCGGAACTTATGTCCGAGTACATTGCCCGGCGGTGACAGTCCCCGGGTTGGTGGGTACCCATGCTTGTTACCCAAGTTTGAAAAGTACCCCCTTTCCTAGAATATTTCTGAGAAAAACACCCCCTATTTGTGGCAAATCTGGGAGAAATTAGCTGTAAAAAGCATACCCTTATTTTCGAAATCTAGGAGGTTAGTATGTTGACTTCTAGGGTTGACCCTGGATGCATCTTCCCCGAAGTATGCCCCTAATATCTACAGCCGCCATTGCTCGTTGCAGTTCAAAAGCTGGCCGGGAATGCTGGGAGTTATAGAACACACTAAATTTGATTTAGGGGGGATGGCCCCTAAGTGATGGGCATGTATACGTCATATGTACATACAAACGTACGGTACTGTTTTTCATTTTCTTTGTGAGTGAGACTGGACCAGATTTAGTGTCCTAGGGAGATTATGAAAGGACTACCCCTAATCGCGGAGGTTACTCTGAAAAAGTACCCCTTTTTCTCGATTTCACGGACCTAGAATCTCCGAAATGACTGAAGAAAAACACCCCTTTTTCCGTGAATTTGGTAACGCGCATGGGTACCTATCAACCCGGGGACTGTCACCTCCGGGGTACATTGCAGCGGGGGTATTGTCCAAAACGCGTAGCGTCGAAGACAGTGCCGAAGCATATTATGTACAAGGACAAAACTGTTCTCATTTTGTGAATAAATTTATTATTATAGGCCTACACCTTTTTTCATCAATATAACCAGAAAAAGTCGAAATTCTAGCGTTTTGAGGATGCACGTCACGCGATCGCAGACTGAGTACGTTCAGCGCGTCCGCTCATAGCACAGAACGAAACTCCTATCCGCGCAGCGCACTGCAGGTGTTAGAAATTTTTGTTCAGCGGCATAATTTCACTTAAATTCACAGGTTTGTGACTGAACATCATTCATTGCAAAGTAAAAATTGTTTAGATGAACATGTTTTGAAAAAAAAATGTAAAATGTTTTCTCATTTTATAAAAGTGTCATGAGGTCAAAGATCAGCTGGCGAGACCACCTAAAGATTGGACTCCGCGTCCGCTGATACTGAAATAGTAAAAATCATGAGAGACCCGACTTATAGAACTTTGATTTGCGGGAAAGATTTGCTTCCTAAGCTTAAACACATTTAACGTAATTTATTTTACGATTTTCAACACTATTTTTTAAAGCTGTTTGCTTGTTTGGACAAAATCCACTTCGTATGTGGTCACTGGTGTGAAAGTAGACAATCTTTGATAAAATCTTGTATTAATGATAGAAGATAAAATGGTTTCCAATTTCACAACGTAGACTTTGCCAAAGGCAATCGCTGCAATGTTTATCCATAAAACCTGGACAAGTATAGAAAGTGATCAATCAATTGTCTGTTTTGCCAGAAGATGGTCGGTGCTTACATATCTCATGACAGCCTGTCGGCATGCTCTTTTGATCAAAAGGATTCGACTGCATTCAGTCGTAGGTGACTGCCGTATAGATTTTATAATAGTAGATAATTCAGAACTAATCCTTTTACATGAATATATGCATGCCATTTACCTCAGTGTGGCACGCGACTTGGTTTTCTTTGACAACAAAACGAAATGTTAACAGGGCGTTTTGACAAGTAGGGGCGGCAACTTTCCGCAAAGTGATCTGATAATTAGCGTCACTTCTCAGATCATTTCAGGAAAACTATCGCTGCTCATACTTGTCAACACGCCCAATTAACGGCTCTGTTGTAGAAAGTGTGCATCAAAACAAACCATGTCCCTTGGGTCGACAAGTGATTGACATGCATGCACATTTAATCCCCATTTACTTATCAAGCGATCAAACGCTATCTGCCCTGAGATGGGATGACTGTGAGATGTTAAATTAGCTTTCTCGCCGCAAAACAGCAGTTCATAGTGAAATATAGCGAGTTTCAAGAATGCCAGAACCGGTTTGCGTTATGGGTTCGCGATATTGTCCTTTTCATATCAAAAGGGGTTGGTTGGAGCAAGCCATCACACGGCACTTACGCGAATACACTGAGTGGAGAGCAAAATCGATACAACTGGGAAATAATTACGAATTCTAAGTTAACTATGTTATAAATATTAAATAGAAAGTCCATTACAGTGGATCTTTATTATGAGACCCAGTCTCGCTGTTACCCAACTTAAAGAGTCACCGACGTTTCGCAACGATTGACAAGTTTGTCGCCGAACCCTTCGGCTTAATTATCTGTGAATGTCAGTGTCTTTTGCCCTTGCTGCAGTGAAGTGTGCCTTGAGAAGGCCGAAACTATTGTGCTCAACATTTGTAACTTGACCCTTTGTCGTTGTCCCTTTTATTCCAGAAAATTGTTAGATCAAACTTGACGACAAAGGAAAAATGGTAAATGGAGACATGAACTCTTGAACCGTACACGTTTGATAGCCCATGAAAACACGACAAGCCTGTAATCGCGGAAAATCTCTATTTTCCCTCTGTAGTTTTAACTTTAAAAGTGAAAAGTAAACTAGTCGTAAGTTTCATCAAAGCCTTGCGTCAAATCAAGATCGCTGCAAATATTTCTCCAGCCGGAACTTTTAGTGTTCTAAGATCATTTTGCTCGTGTAGACCATGTTGTTTTGTGTGAAAATATCTCTAAAATCGTAGTTCTGTATCCCACCAGTTCCACTAGTATCGACTTTTACTAGCACCGACATATACTATAGCATTTATTTTGAGTGAAATCACTGTTTTCAAGCTGCTACAGTAATGCAGTATCAGCTTTCACTTCTGATTCAGGTGTTTTCGCAGAAATTCAAAGTCGGATTGATTGCTTGATCAAAGGAATGTAGCCTATTGTTTTTGTGAATTGACAAACCGATTGATAAGTTCTTCCCTTTTGTGTTTCACGTCAGCGTATTATTTACCCGACTTGTTGAGAGGGCGGTACAGATCTATCAAACCAATCAAACGATTTGTTCATTGCACAGGATATACGCCAGAGAGCAAAGATCACCGTGTGACTGTGGAAAGGGGTAGTGTTGATCATATGATGTGTTTTCACCTTGCAATGGTCCATATTAACCGACAGCATAAAGTACAACCCTTTTAGACATTTTTGAAACAATGAAATCAGACAAGGTTGAAGTTGAGGTACTGTGTTTCACCGGGTTTTTGTCACAGTATTAATGATTAAACATTGCTTATTCCTTGTACCGAAGAATGAAATTTTACATTGCAGTCAAATGTTGCTTCATCACCATTCTTCTATTAAAGTACCAGTGTACCAGATATCATCCATGTGACCATGAGTATACATCGATGATATGACGTAGTAGAGATGACGGACATAAAGCTTTCATGGGGCTACATGTTATTTGTCAGTATCTTTCACATAAGCATTTCCTGTAAATCATTAAAACAAACTTAAAGTTTTAGGCTAAAGTTATTTACTATGTTTATAGATAGGGTCATTAAGCACGGAGTAGTTGCTACGCACTTTCTTATTCAGTGATGTCACTTGTACAATAACTTGTCACACAGAATTGGTACAGCACGGGATATTGTCAGACTTTTTCCTCATTTGTCGGTGATCCCCCTTGTCCTTGGTTGACAAGTTTGTCACTTTCACGAACAAAGGCAGATCATCGCCTTCTACGGAAGGAAAGGTGGCCGGACATGACGCGGTCCACACGTCGTATTTGTCAATCATGCCGTTGTCGCGGCAACTCTTTTGTTCAAAAGTCGCTCTACCAGTTGAACAAAAGTTGGCGGCAAAATCAAACGATGAGCATTCTGATAAACAGTGGCTCCGTGTTACCCTCGGCACACTCGTACAGCATCCGTTGAGAGTTGAACATCGTCCTGAGAGTCGCCAAACATCGTTTCTTTCGGTCAGTGTCACTTATTGCCAGAGAATCCCCGAAAACCATTCTAGAAGTCCTTCAACTAACGACAGTAAGAAGAATCAACTAGACTTACCCATAGTGCAACTGCCAACAGTTTCCACTGCATAAAAACCCTATAATACTTACTGTATTAACATGGATTATTGCCTGTATTTTAGCTGAAGAGTGCATATACAGATGAATACAGTCAAGAATCCATTTTTTGTATTCAGCAAGCCTGTATTCATGTGGATTCATGTGAATTCACGTGTATTACACAATAATACGGGCAACTCATTAATGTGAATTTATCTGAATTATTGGGTTTTCATGCAGTGTTCAGTAACGATAGATCTCACGTCACCAACTCTAAGGGAAGGTAAGTGTTATCTTGAAGACAAAAAAGTTTCCAATATGGACACCGACGATATACCAGGCGCTTCTAAATTTGAAGTTGTTTCCTTCAAGAAACCAAACACATTTACTGAAAGTAAGGCAGAATCGACTCACTCCTCAGAGACATCACAGACTGAACCCCTTTACGCGTCGCTCATTAAGGTAGAATGCGCCTCGGGGTAGATATTCGGACTCTCAAACTTTTGCAATTCTTATCTGATCTACCACTTGTAGGGGTTCATTTAAAAGCTCTTGCTTTAAGGAAACTTTCTGTCCTATTACGTTCTTCGAAAATCAGAAATTTTACTGTTATGTTTAGAGTAAACACAGGGATGGCGGCCATTATGAATTTCAAATAGCGGTAAATCTTGGGTGATTTGTTTCTCAGGTACCGTACCAAACCGATTTTGATTTTGATTTTGA
>LD526595.1:46592-61545 GCA_001465055.1 Ptychodera flava
AAGCTTACTGCACTGAGAGCAATGAACAATTCCTATTACTTACATGTTAGAGATATAGCAAGTTTTGTCAGGAAAATTATTTAACAATTACCTGTACTGAGACTACTAGTACCATGAAAAGTTAAAATATACTTTTAGGTGAAATTCCAATATCATAATTGCTGTCAACATCTGAACTTTCAAATATCCTTAACCATACTTACTGAGAGAAAGGGTGGTAGCCTATCGAAATTTAAACCAAACTTCGCCTTGTACTTTGAAGTCTTGCTGGGGTGTCCGAAAACAAGTGCTTGCATATTGCATTTAATAGTTCCAGATTCCCGGTTCTTTTTATTTTCACTTTTGATGTTATCGATGTATAATTCTGTCTTCCGTGGTCCTGTAAACACGATGGCGGAGGGCCGGCAAAGCGTAAGGTTACGAACGCTGTAACTATAGACCAGTAAATCGACGTTTTGGGGGCTTGAACAATCGTTTTTTAGGTTTTTAATAAGAGTTAGTGGTCTGTGGTATGTGGATATCGACTTCTTGTAATAACTGACGCGCTTATTTCGTGCCAGGCAGTGCCCTGTGTATCGCCGGGCATTGCCGGGCAGTTTTCAGTAGGACCCACCACCATGCACCCCACCCAGCCCAAGACATTATTTATCTCGACCTTTGTAAGTCGCAGATCGACTGTGGGCCTGCCTGCGAGATCGCAGTTTGACAAACACGCAGGACGCAGGTCGCTGTTGTGAAGTCGCAGGTTACACCTAGGTCTAAACGCCGAAGTCGCAGGTCGCATGTTCCAAACTCGCAGGTCGCAGTTTTGAAGTCGCGGGTCGCATGTCGTGACCGGATTTCCATACAAATATAATCTAACAAGGACGTAAAAATGGGGAGTTTTAAGGGATGGGACATTTAGTGAAGGGTGTTCAGAGTGATGACATGGAAATCATCCCCTTTTAAAATATAACACACATCCAGGAATAGACAGAGCGAGCGTATATTGAACAATTCCGCTTTCTTTCATTTTAGTACTGCGAATCCCTGGTTGCAAAAGTAACATGTTTACAATTATCCAAGAAATTTACTCCGCATATTTTTCAATTTTTACCGGCGATTGCAAGAATCGATGGCAACCAAACGCGTTCATTTGTTGCTTTCACAGCAACAACAAAAACAACAACAACATAACATACATTTTCCTTACCTTTACTTGTTTGACGGTCAGACCGAGCAATTCAGCTGTTTTCTTAACTTGCGCCGGGTCGGGATACTTGGCGTAATCGCTGTAAACCCTCAACAATGCAGTCACTTTGTCTTTCGTAAACGCTGGACCACGAAAACAGGATGGCTGCCCAGCTTCTGTCTTCAAATACCGACGCCTGTCTCTCATCTTCGTTGTACCTGTGGGATTGGGAAGTCGTCACTTATCTAATAGTAACACACAACTCTTAAAAAAGGCAACATCTTTTTAATGAGATAACCATAATGTCTCAGAGCTACAAATCTATGACCTCTTCAACTTTGCTATAATGATGTGCACGGCAAGTGGTTTATGGTCTGTGACCTCTCTGGGGCGTAAGACACGTAACATGACTTCTTGGTAAGGTTGTCGCATTTCTTTCATAAAATCGCTTCTAATTTATGGGCGATTGTGGATCGTTGCTATCCAAGCTCTGTTATGGATGAAAAACACTTACCTTTCTTTGGAGAATTGGAAGTGAGATCTACCGTCACAGGGACTGTTGACAACTGCACCTTGGATAAGTCTTGTTGATTTCTCATGTTGTCGTCACTTGAAGGACTTCTCCAATGGACTGTTTTCTCTGACAATAAATGACTCGGACTGAACGAAACGATGTTGGGCGACCAGCTCTGTAGACGATGTTCAACTGTCAACGGATGTTGGACTGGTGTGCCGACGGTAACTCAGAGCCACCATTTATCAGAATGCGATCTTTTGATTTGCCGCCAACTTTTGTTCAACTTTTATAGAGCGACTTTTAATCGAAGGCGTTGCCGCGACAACGGCATGATTGACAAGTCCGATGTGTGGACCGCGTCACGTTCGGCCTCCTTTTCTTCAAGATTTGACTGCGGCAAAATGACACTTTACAAACGGCAATGGTCTGGCATTGTTTGTGAAAGTGACAAACTTGTCAACCATGTCAAAAGACCACAAAGCAAAGGCGACTTCTGTCATGAGCGATACATCAGTGAGAAAGATGACAAGATCACATGATTTTATGATAATTTAATGTGCCAATGCACACATAATCACAGAAATATCCTAGAAAGTGCGTAGTAACTATTTCACGCTTCTATGACGGTCCCTCATCAGTTGGAGAGAATAAACAATTTGAGCAATGGTAAATGTCTTAAGTTTGTTAATACTCAATATTTACAGAGTTCAGTTTCCCTAGCATTGCTTTAAAGATACGACAAATAGAAAAACGGTCCAGGACACTTTTAATGTCGGTAGATGTGTTCTACCTCCATGCTGTTTCGTACCAGAAATGATAAGGTAACATGTGACCTCCTTGAAAGTGGCTTCATTGGCTGAATCTAAGTTGCAAGAATAAGCAATATTTAATCATTGATACTGCCACAAAAATAAAACAACAGCAGATCAGTCACACTGTGGTGGCGCTGTTACATTTCAAAACTATTGCAAGGTGACAGCGTCAACACTTTCCCTTTCCAAAATCACATGATGAGATGATCTTTGATCTCGGGCATATATCCGGTGCATTTAGCAAACTGTGTGATTAGCTTAATAGAGTTGTACCGCCTCCTGGACACATTGGGCAGATACTATACTGACGAGTACTTCTCGCCTAAGACAATAGGAAGATTTATCAATCGGTTTCTGAATTCGTGAAAACAATAGCCTTCATGCCTTTGATCAAGTGAGCAATCCGACTTTGACTTTCGGCTACAAGCTTGAATCGCTTCAGCACTCTTCTGTATACCAGTAAACGATAGAAATCGACATGCCAATCCGTGTTTCTTGTTTTGACAAGTTCTTCAAGCGATCATTAGCATTTTGCACCTGTTTTGGGACGTAAATGGAATGACACATGTGAACGTTTTGACCCCCCAAAAGCATGTTCGTTTTGAAACTTACTATCGTTTTGTTTTATAGATCTTGATGCACATTTCATTACTTGCCTTCAAAGATACTTTTCAAACCATAAAAGCAAAATAGTCCCTAATTTTGGGATTTTTTCTGTGATTACTAACAGGGTACTGTTCAAAAGTTCATGTCACCATTTACAATTTTACCATTCGATCTTACTATGAGTTTGAAAATGAAGCGGTGTGGCGACAACAACGAAGGTGACAAGTTCCAGATGTCGAACACAACGTTTTCGACCATCTCAAAGCACTTTTTAACGCTGCAGCAAGTGCAGGGGAGACTAGGGTATTCACAGGTAATTATGACAAAGGGTGCGCCGACAAACTCGTCACGCTTTGAGAAACATCGGTGACATTCCCTTTCGTGTCAATATGTGTAGCGAGGGTCCGTTGAAGATTTAGACTAAGTGGACTTTCATTGAACATCTATGACACGGGTTAACTTCAAGTCCCTAAATCATTACCTAAACTCTACATGAAAAAAATGACAGAGATTTTGCCATTTCAGAAACTCGAAAACTTGTACTTCACTTTAACATTTGAATTGCCGTTTTTGCAGCGGGAAAGAATGAACGTCCAAAAATACCCTTCGTTGGATAGGTATTTAGCAGTGCATAATAATGATATCAGTTCTGCGTGGAAAAGGCGTAGTGCAGTGCAAATACTAAAACATTGGACCGTGAAAACCGTGTTAACATGTGTGATCAGCGTGAATTTCTTAAAACGATCTGAGAAGGGACAGTTGATTACAAAATCTCAGACCACTTTAGGAAAACTTGTACTTGTCAACTCCCCGTCAACGGCTCTTTCCTTTCAAAGAAAACCAAGTCGCGTGACACATGATGTATTTGCATACCCATGCTCGGTCCCTCAATAAGCGTTGACATAGGGTCCGTGACCAGTAAAACGGTGGTTCCATGCTTATCTCGTTTGAGCTGACTTGGCCAAGCTTTCTGTCGTTTTCTGAGGTTTGAGTAACCCATTCAGTGAGAAAGATACATGTCTGGTTGCAACAAAACGTCATGATTGTAGATTTAAACTAGTGACCCGACACGATGTGATGTGATAGTGAACGCCAACCGTCTTCAAGCAGAACTTGGAATAGACCATGTTTTCCTTTTTAATTTGTGCAAATTTTATAGATAAACAGTAGGGCGACTGCAGTTTTGGCCACGCCTACTTTGTGTGACCGTAAATCATTTTACCGACATTTTTAAACCAATGTTCCCCTGTTTTGACATTACTTCATCCACTTTACAACTATTTACCGTGGATGTATGGAGTGGCTTTTCCAAAAGAAGCATACAGATATAGAATTGATAATCATCAAGATTTAAATGACGATTACCCCTGCCAATTAAAGTTCAAACAAATTCTCGATCGAGTGAGACTTTCCATTTCGCCAACTTCCAACTGTCGGAGGGAAGTTAATTCTGTCATACTTTTATGAATCTGAACACGAAGGTTTGTCCATTCAACAGCAGTGGGGGATGAGCACTTCCTGAAGTAAGTTTTCTCAGGAGGAAACCTATTGTTAAATGCTGCCACTCAACTGTCGAAAACGTTAGAAGGATGATATTCACTCTTACTCAATAGATGTCTACCATAAGGCATATAAGTTCACAGGAATCATTTAATTGAATTACATCACAAAATTCTTATTCCACAACATTTTGTATGTTTATATATTGCACAGGCTAAAATGTGAATGCAAAAGTACATGCATATATATGAAGCCCCAGTCTTAATGTTGTGAAGTGTCTCCTTCTGATCAAACATATCTGTATCAATGAACTCTTTATCTAGAGAGCAATGAACTGAAGAGGTCTGACTATCAACAATGGGATATGCTATGAACTGTCCTTCATAGTGAATAGAATGACTACCCTGACTGTCAGGAAATAACGGAGAAAATTGTGATCTGCTGAAATGAACTGACGCGTTGGAAGACGACCTGGATGAGGTGTTGATGTAACCGATACTGGCGTTGATGTTGTGATGGGTGATGAAGATGGCGATGCGAATCTGCACGGGTTGCCCGGAAACCGGGAAGTTGTCGGAGACGAGGATGGGGCTGCAATCTTGTTGGGCTTGGTATCAAGCTGAAGCAAAAGGCTACGAGTTGTGTAATAGCTGTTGCACGCTTTCACGTTGGCAAGACTTGCCGTAGAGGGCACACATCGCTCTGTTAAGGTTGTCATGGTTTGTGACGTGCACTAAGTATTCATCTTTGCAAGAGAAATGAAAACTTGAAATTAGGCAATCACACTCATTTTGCTTAAATCTCTTGAACACAATATCGATTTTGAATAATCTGTATATGGACGTCAATGGCACGGGCAATCTTAATCTGAATGAAAATAATCACTAAATCTAAACGAGTTACACGGAAGACATCATTTCGGTATTTCTGCTTCACTCAACTTTTGCTTTTGTTCATAGACATGAAACTCGATATGTTTAGAAACAATAGCCAAAAAAAGAAACACCACTATATTTGATGGGGCCAATAAAAAAACTGATAATAGATTAACCGGGTAACCGCCATTACTATGATTGTTTCTTCGGGAAGATCTGTCACAGCCGCCAGCAGGTGACAAAGGCTGTGAGAGGAATGCTGTGTTGGTGAGTTGAAAACTTCATCCAGCGTTCTTTCTCTGCAAACGTCGACGGAAACACGCTGACTCACGTCCTGCGTAGCACTGGCGAATGGACAAAGTCGGCTTTCCCTGCATCTTCTTGGTAAATCTGTAATGAGAGTAAACTAAATATAGAATGGTTACGATTGTTTTAATTACAACAGTGCAATAATATCAGTGTCTCTTTTTGCCTTTTTAGTATTATGTATTCGATAAATTCATATGCAAACTGCAATAACATAGGCTGCATTTAGTGATGGATAGGAAGAATGTCAGTGTATTATCAATGATGATCAATATGCTATATTCGACAATATACAATATACTTCCCTCAAATTTTCTAGTCAAATATGTTCAGTTACGGCATCGAATCATAGTTTTACAATGTACCTTGTTCGGTCCTCAACGCAGCAGCTTTTGCACTTTGTTGTTGACTGGTTGGTGGCGCCGTGTAGGTTGCCTTAGCAGGTGGCCCGCTTGTGTTCGCCAGTGACGTACAACTGCTTTGTTGCTGACTTCTACGGAACAACTCCGATACCAAACTTGCCAATGGACACTGTGAGAATCGCTCAGGAAAGATGTAAACTTCTAAAGCGCTGATCATGTTGTAACCTGCTTCTATTCTGATGTTCTCAAATCAAACGCAAAAAAGAGAGTGTTATTTGCACCAGTCTTCCATCGCTTTTTATGAACACCCTAACTTTCATCTTTCCGTCAGATAAAGTTTGTTTTTGTTGATGTGTAGGCTAAAGGTGTCACCATAGTCATTAGGTATCGTCGAAGGCAGATACTTGTGATAGCCTGTGTCTTTATGACAATAGGATGTCCAATAGGAAAGCGGTGACACTAATTAAACACAAACGGATCGACGGCGACTGTGTTTACAACACTTCATCCACTTTATAACGGAATTTTTATTTTTCTCCACAGAGTTAACACAGGGATGGCGGCCATTTTGAATTTTAAATATCGGTCATTCTCGAGTTATTTGTTTCTCTAGTACCAACATTTGCACGGCGTGTGACCAAAAAATTTTTATTCTTGATTTTGAAAGAGAATGGTCGATATATTTTTTGAGGAAAAATTAAGCAAAAGTTTAAGTCTTTCACTTTCGAGGCGCATACTACCTTAACTGCACACAACATTAAAATGAAAGCAAAGGACTCAAATCCGTTGAATATTCAATATCAAGAAGACTGATGCGTGAACCGGTAATTTAGGACAACAGCTTTTAAAGGTATGAAATGACGCTCTATGGATAGTGATAAAGCTAATACAGGTTCCATGAGACAAATTTATGACCTCGATTAAACGAGATTCTTTGCCGATTCAAACGACGTTAGCTTGTACAATTAACGCCTACATCCCGATCGTTTATTTTGTAATCCGTGGCGAATTTAGCGTGTGATATTTAAATACCGTCCTAAATTGAAGTTGGGTGAAAAGAACAGCAACAGACAACATGTTTATTATTTTTACATGTAATTGATTTATTGTGAAGTTACAATCGAACACTCGACATTGTCTATATTGTCTGCCGGTACGTAGAACATAAAAACAAAAGAGGAAAACCAGGATATAAATGAATAAAATATACAGTAACTTTACAAATAGCGATTAAATAACTTTAACCATAACAGATAAATATTCCAGTCCGTGTTAAGAAACTCATTACCGGTAACTGACGTTACTGACAGTTCTGAGGAAGATATCTGTGAGACTGAGGTGGAGTTGGAAACTGCGGAACAGCTGAATAGCCGTTACCATATCTCGGTAAACTACAGATAACACGACGATGGAATGGAAGAGGTACACGCGGAACGTGTCCCGGCCAGCAGGAGTCAACAGCGACGGCTGACCAGGAGGCTTCGATGGGATCGAAGTGACCAGACGGAGACGGAGATAGGCTTGGAGTTGGCGTTGAATAAGGTGACGACTGGAACATACATGGCATGTCGGGAAATTCAAAGGCTGATTCAGAGGGAGTGGCCGGTGTTGGCGATATATCGGAGGTCGTTGCATCACTGTCAACGGACGATGAACAAAGCTGGACGCGGGTATCTCTTAATTTCAGACGCTGCATGTATCTCCTCTGTCGTCGTTCCCGTGCACGTCGATCCCTAAACCAGAACTGAAACATAGAAATAAAATACCGTTTATAAGTGCTGACGATGTAATCTACGATAGGAGTATACTTACTATCACATTCGATCTTTGACATCAGTGTATAGTTTGTGAGTTTTCTGAAAGCGTAACCATGTACAAACAGATATGACAACTCTTTTCAAGCAAAGCGCCATCTGATGTTAGTTTTAATATATTCTACTATCAGCACGTTGTTAACGTATTCCAAAAATGAAGTGCATTTCATGAGTGCTTACAGCAATTATCATTCCTTACATGTACTTGTTTCGTGGTCATACCAAGCAATTCAGCTGTTTTCTTGACTTGCATCGGGTTGGGGTACTTGGTGTAATCATCATAAACCGTAAGCAATGCTTTCACTCTAACTCTCATCAACGATGGACTACGGAAAAAAGATGGCTGCCAAGTCCTAATCTGCTGATAAAGATTCTTACTCGTCATCTTGGCCGTACCTGTTCAAAAAAAGAAGAGTTTTGTACATGTTAGACGACTTTTAATGACCAAAACATTCACGGTTTCAGCGTTCTGTTTTCATCCAATATGAGGTATCTTATAGGTCGTATATCCCCAGGATATTTTAGCATAGCTTTGTAGGGGGCAAGTGACAAGTGTACTGGGTGATAAAGTGTAGTCGATTCGATTCAGTTTTCTGAACAAATTTGGCTTGTGGAAACTTCCCATTTCCCGTAACGAAAACGACTCGTTAAACCCTGTAACATCCCGGAAAAGTGTCTTTTTGTAACAAGCGATTTATTTGTATTTGCTACTCACCTTTCCTTAGAGTTGGTGAAGTGATATCTGTCGGTATAAATCATTTTCATGAGTAATAAAAAAATAAAACATGGTCACGAAATAAGAATCTTGTAATTATTGTTGTCGCTCTTGAATTTGGTTAGGCGTTCGGGAGGTGTGTGCGTGCGCGAGAGTGTCTGTGTGTGTATGTGTGTGTGTGTGTGTGTATTTGTGAATCGATTCGGCTAAAAATGTTGACACTGGGGATATATTTTTAGCACGTAATGTATGTACATTGGTTGCTCTACGTTCCCTTTCACTGTCATCGTAATGAAGGAGAAAAGGACGCAGAAAGTAGAAATTGCTCTGTCATAACAACTAGTCTGTCTCAGCTGAAATTTTGATTTGCCATCGGTTTTATTTTTTTCAATTCTTTTCTGATCTACCAATTATTGGTGCCATTTTGAAGGTCTTTGAGTGAGAAGAAAGTTTCACCGGCTTAGTCTTTTTTGAAAATAGAAATCTTCTTTTGCTCCATAGAGTTAACATAGCGATGGCGTCCATTTTCGAATTTCATCAGTAAACCTTGGGTAATTTGTCTCTCTAAAACCAAATTTGCACGTTGCCCCCGTTTTTTATTCTTTATTTTAAAAGAGAATGACTGAAAGGTTCTTTGAGGGAAAGTTTAAGTCTTTTACTTTCGAGGCTCATGCTACCTTAATTTAAATATATGGGCAGTATTATCTAACAGTTCCGTATGTGTGGATCTATCCAGCTGATAATAGTATGTCTGTATCCGATGGAAATAAAGTTTGGATTGAACTATGATAAAGAAAGAAATTAAAGATACAAGCCTAAAAGTGAAAACAAAAACTAATTAAATCGATATCTTTTTCACGCCAAATCATACAGATATGTTAACGTTTAGTGGTCAACCTTACATACTGTCCATAAATATGTATGTCAAAATATTGATGACCATTGAATTTAGCGATATACCGTTAGCACGTGAGCCGATCGGTCGATATCTCGATGTATCTCCGTTCTCTTCAGGGGGTTCATTATTGAAATTAGCTCTATTGTATGTGTTCTGTAAACATTTATGCATAAACTGGATTAATCTCCGTAAATGTTCATGTAGAACTGATAGCACAAAGTTACAGGGTTGCAAATAAGGGAATATTTAAATAATTGTGCCTTGTGATTTGCATGTCAATGTCTGGGAGAGAGAGAGAGAGAGAGAGAGAGAGAGAGAGAGAGAGAGAGAGAGAGAGAGAGAGAGAGAGAGAGAGAGAGACAGACAGACAGACAGACAGACAGACAGACAGACAGACACAGAGACAAAGAGAATGACAGAGACAGAGAGACAGACAGCGACAGATACACAGACACACAGATTATTTCCCTTTTCGGCCTCCAAACAGACTGCTGAAGTAATATATCCACCGGTCAGTCGAGTTCAGGGGAGAACGTCAATCAATTCTACAGAAACTAATGACACTATCGCTGTAGTTTGGATATTAAGGTACACATTCACCTTTGTGGCACGATCGTATCATGGCATTTGTATTCACTATCGCCACTATTATCATCACAACAATACAAAAACCACACTTAACGATGATCCAGTTTGAAAACCCTGATATGTACGTTACATATTACGTGTAAATCATCAGAATAAGAGTAAGCTTCTGTCTGCAAAACTACACGGAATGCTATTTCTAAAAGTATTTCCTAACTCCCTTACCTTTTACAAATGTTTTTATTGACTTTAAGGTATAAAATTGAGTCATTGAGAAACATATTTCAAAACTAAGGGAAGTTGAGTTGAGTTACGATATACTTCTAGAAATAGCCTTCGGTGTAGTTTTGATAGACATTGAAGAATATGGAACATTGTAAAGTGAGATTTAAACCATTCAAAGAACGATTGTCCACAAGCATATGGGTTTTTGTCACAAGTACAGTAAGCATTGACTATGATGGCACACATTCACGTGGCCTTGGTTATTAAAACGGAATCTAGAAACTCTGATAATGTTCGCTTCATAAAAACATTGCACTTTTAGCTTCGGAAACCCCCCCCCCAAAAAAAAACCAACAACAACCCCAAAACAACAAACAAAATAACATTGCTTAATATTCTTATTTTTGTCATCGAATTGTAAGCATTCTGTCCTATACTGGGGTATACGTTTTCTCTGGCACAACCACAGGGGTCAGGAGTCAGTCCCCTTTGGTGGGGAGGGCGGATTCCTTTGTGCAATAGTTTGGTTTACTTTACGTTATTTTATTTTATTAATGTTGACTGTGATATTCCAAATACAGACTCTAAGCCGTCTGACTGCTTTCTTTATTACCTCCAAGTCCTTATATCTCCAACCTGTGTACACACCACTTTAATTGCTCCGCTTACATTATTACCGACTGGCTAATCGGCTTTCCGTATCAGCGGAATAATTGATAAAGTCAACATCACAGCCGTTCCACACGCAGTAAAATAAGACATTAACTTCAATCGCCGAAGTTCTATCTTTGAATTGTCATTTCCCAATTTTCGGTGAAGTTCTTTTATTTCACTAACGCCTTGAATACCGATTTAAACACTTTACGGATATCCCTATTCCCTATTCCCTATTTATATTGGACCTGTAACATTTTTACCCGAATGTTCTCACTGCAGTGGCGCGGCGGAACTTTCACAATGTAGTGACTTTACGTCATTTGACATGTGTACAAGTCTCATATAGTATTATGAACGCCAAACGAAAAGCGTACAGGTCTTTTTTAGAAAAATCTCTTCAGCTAAAATAAGTTAGTGAAAGATTGTTAACACGATTGGAACTAATTTGGGATAACTGGATTTTCATATTTTGCAAATTTATCAAAACTATTAGGTGCCATATAGCTGAATGTTGCAATATCGCATATTACTCATAAAAACAAGTGTGTAATATCAAAAAAAACGGA
The DNA here is from genome assembly GCA_001465055.1 of Ptychodera flava. Taxonomy (NCBI): domain Eukaryota; kingdom Metazoa; phylum Hemichordata; class Enteropneusta; family Ptychoderidae; genus Ptychodera; species Ptychodera flava. The sequence continues at coordinate 58,202 of LD526595.1, forward strand.
GATGAGATAACATTTGTAGGTTTTAAAGAAAACTTCACCATCCAATTATCCCAAATTAGTTCCAATCGTGTTTTTTTTATTTCGTCAAAATGAAAATGAATCCCTTTTCTCACAGACTTTCCTTTTTTCTTTCAAAATTATTCGACGTTTATGTTGATAATTAAACGTGAAGTGAAAACTTATCTTCTTGAATTCATGTAACGGATGTACTTGATCGCCAACTACCGTCCGAAGTACTTTTTTGGACATGCGTGAATCATTTTTCCTGAGCTGGTAAGCAGCGCATGGTGAGCAGCGGAATTACTCCGAACGAATTTTTAGGCAATCACATAGTCATGATGTCATAAGGAGGGACCTAACTTTGCGTTTTGACATCTACACTTTTAATTTCCACTGAGATTACGCCGAATGAGTGATGTAGGGTCATGTTCTTGCTCTACATGTGTCATGATCCTTATCACAGGCGAATAGAACCAGTAGCTTACTATTAAAAACCATGTATCGTCCGATTTATCCATTTTGAATTTCAAATGTCGCAAAATGTTGCGTAATTTGTTTCGCTAGCTCCAAACTTCGCACAGTGATCTCCGATTTTGATCGTTGATTTGGTAAGAGAATGGTTGAAAGTTTCATTCAGGAAATTTTGAGCGAAAATTGTTTCGAGGTGCATGCTACCTTAAACCACAGTCGCCTGTTTTCTCAAGTTCCGCTCTGCACCTACGCGCCGCACGGACGTGTGTACATACGCCTGCAAGCGTATAACACACACGTCTATGGGGCGTATCGGTGCAGAGCGAAATTTTAGGAAACACATGACTCTGTGATAAACATATCAGCTGTACCCATGCCCCACGACACTGGTAAGGAATAAATAACACTGTGTGTAGAATCCTTACAACTGTCTTTACGAATGTAATTTTCATTGAAATATGTAAAACATTAGCTTTATTGCAAGATATTTAGTATATTTTGCGTTCTTTTTACCGAATCCCTTTCGCACGTCTTAAAGTACCAGACATTGTATTTTCTGATGAGGTATAAAAGGTGACAACAGTGGCAGGCATATTAGCCAATTCTCTAGTTTTCAACTTTACTGGAAGTATTAATGATGTGTTGGACGAGGCTGTGGTAGTATAGCGCAGCAAAGTTTTAACAACGTGACGAAATCTGATCGGGGATCCTGTAAACTGTTCCGTAATTTTTTGAGGTTTTTGTCAGTCAAAGAACAATAATAATTTGACATCAATGTAAGACATTTGCAAAGATCAGTGACATCATCGTGACACCCCCGTGACAACTTTAACACAGACAGTAGAAGATTAAACTGCCTAAACATGCACAGTAATAGATTCCACTGCCCATGCTATAATATAAGCGCGCTAAGTACGCTGAATCGGCAACTTGAAGGATGATATTTTGTTTCCGTGACGTGACGTGAGTGACTTCTCTCTTTTCGGATGAAACGTTTGATTGTGGCTTTTTCATGACGGACCACTGTCATGATAGATAAGCAATGTTATTGCTTAAAGAATTTCGTCATTTTCTGGCCCAGTGCTAGGGACTGCAGTGTAATGGAGATGAATTTCTCGGTAAAATTTCCTTGATATCACTACTTTTCAATAGAATCGACCCACACACTGAACACTCAAAAGTGACAACAACACTGCTGTGCAAGATTCTTTTTTATTTATTTATTTAAAAAACACACAAGAAAATGTCATGTACAGTGTTCTCAGAACTAATGAGAAGTATGAAGCAAATGGAATATTTATTTATTTGCATGCAAATGACGTAATCTCTACTAAAACTACACGTTAACTGACGCATATCCACTAGTAACCAACATTGAAAAACAAGCGAAAGTTAACAATTGCACGATAGTTCCTCGTATTTACTGACAGTTCTAAGGAAGACATCTGTGAGACTGCGGTGGAGTTGGAAACTGAGGAACCGCTGAATAGCCGTTACCATATCTCGGTAAACCACAGATAACACCGCAATGGAATGGAAGTGGTACACACGGAACGTGTCCCGGCCAGCAGCAGTCAATGGCGTCAGGTGACCAGGTCAAGTTGTAGGAGGGTTCGACGGGATCGAAGTGACCGGGCGGAGACGGGGTAAGCTCGGAGACAGTGCTGAATCGGGTGATGACTGGAACGCCCGGGGCATGCTGGGAAATTTAAAGCAGGTCTGGTTGGAATCACACGGAGTGGCACTTGCCGTTGAATGAGTGTCGGTGGACTCTGGGCTGCTGACACATGGCGAAAAAGACTGTAAAAGGGTATCTTTCAGCTCCATATACTGCATATACTTCCTTTGTTGTCGCTCCCGTGCATGTCGATTCCGAAACCAACACTGAAAATAGAAACATAGTGTTAAATCGCTTTGGGTGCAACGTATTATTACGATTCTCTGCTGACACGTTGTTTTCATTTATCCGGAATCCCTAATAACAACATTTTAATCATTACAGGTAGCACTTGTCAAGGCGAATAAGTAATGACTTTACCAGGCAAAAATTCAGGCGTTCCCAAATAACACAAATATAGCCTAATCTAACAAGGACGTAAATATGGGGAGTTTTAAGGGATTGGGCATTTAGTGGAGGGTGTTCAGAGTGATGACATGGAAATCTCATCCCCTTTTAAAATATAACATCCATCCAGGAATAGACAGAGCAACGTATATTGAACAATTCCGCTTTCTTTCATTTTAGTACTGCGAATGCCTGGTTGCAAAAGTAAAATGTTTACAAGTATCCAAGAAATTAACTCCGCATATTTTTCAACTTTTACTGGCGATTGCAAGAATCGATGGCGACCTAACGTGTTCATTTGTTGCTTTCACAGCAACAACAAAAACAACAACAACATAACATACATTTTCCTTACCTTTACTTGTTTAACGGTCAGACCGAGCAATTCAGCTGTTTTCTTAACTTGCGCCGGGTCGGGATACTTGGCGTAATCGCTGTAAACCCTCAACAATGCAGTCACTTTGTCTTTCGTAAACGCTGGACCACGAAAACAGGATGGCTGCCCAGCTTCTGTCTTCAAATACCGATGCCTGTCTCTCATCTTCCTTGTACCTGTGGGATTGGGAATTTGTGTTAACATCAGTTATCTAATGGTAACATACAACTCTTAAAAAAGGCCACTTCTTTTTATGGGATAAACCACAGTGTCCCAGAGCTACAAATCTATGATCTCTTCAATTTTGCTATAATGATGTGCACGGCAAGTGGTTTATAGTCTGTGACCTCCCTGGGGTGTAAGACACGTAATATGACTTCTTGGTAAGGTTGTCGCATTTCTTTCATAAAATCGCTTCTAATTTATAGGCGA
>LD526595.1:65189-77023 GCA_001465055.1 Ptychodera flava
TTGTAACAAAGTAACTAAGTGTTACAATTAGGTTACAATTCCTTGAAACAAACTTAACTTTTTACGTTTAGGTTGTTTACTATGTTTATAGATAGGGTCATGAAGCATGGAGTAGTTGCTACGCACTTTCTTGTTCAGTGATGTCACGTGTACAATACTTTGTCATACAGAATTGGTACAGCACGGGATATTGTCAGACTTTTCCCTTATTTGTCGGTGATCAAAGAAGTCCCCCTTGTCCTTGGTTGACAAGTTTGTCACTTTCACGAACAATGGCGGATCATCGCCTTCTACGGAAGAAAAGGTGGCCGAACATAACGCGGTCCACACGTCAGATTTGTCAATCAAGTCGTTGTCGCGGCGACGCTTTTGTTCAAAAGTCGCGCTACCTGTTGAACAAAAGTTGGCGGCAAAATCAAACGATGAGCATTCTGATAAACAGTGACTCCGTGTTACTCTCGGCACACTCGTCAAGCATCCGTTGAGAGTTGAACGTCGTCCTGATAGTGAGTCGCCAAACATCGTTTCTTTCGGTTAGTGTCACTTATTGCTACAGAATCACCGAAAGCCATTCTAGAAGTCCTTCAACTAACGACAGTAAGAAGAATCAACTAGACTTATCCATAGTGCAGCTGTCAACAGTTTCAGTAAGGATAGATCTCACTTCACCAACTCCAAGGAAAGGTAAGTGTTATCATGTAGACAAAAAGGTTTCCAATATGGACACCAACGATATAACATGCGCTTCTAAATTTGAAGTTGTTTCCTTCAAGAAACTAAACACATTTACTGAAAGTAAGACAGAAGTGACTCATTCCTCAGAGACATCACAGACTGAACCCCTTTACGCGTCGCTCATTAAGGTGGAATGCGCTTCGGGGGTAGATATTCGGACTCTCAAACTTTTGCAATTCTTATCTGATCTAACACTTGTGGGGCTTCATTTAAAAGCTCTTGATTTAAGGAAACTTTCTGTCCTATTACGTTCTTCGAAAATCAGAAATTTTACTGTTATGTATAGAGTAAACACAGGGATGGCGGCCATTATGAATATCAAATAGCGGTAAATCTTGGGTAATTGGTTTCTCAGGTACCGTACCGAACCGATTTTTATTCTGATTTTGAAAGAGAATGGTTGAAAAATTCCTGGGGGAAAGTTTGAGCAAAAGTTTAAAGTTTATGTCACCTTAAAAGCAGAGTGGGAGATGTCATAGATTGGCAAGACTCACACACTGGCTTACCTCTTAGAAACGAGATTTTACGATTTCGACAACTTATTCTAATACTCCTTACCCAATCCAACAGATACAATGAAGATGACAGACAGCTATCGGTATTTGGAGACAGAAGCTGGACAGCCATCTTGCTTTCGTGGTCCAGCGTTTACGAAAGACAAAGTTAAGGTATTGTTGCAGGTTTATGACAACTACACAAAGTATCCCGACCCGACGCAAATCAAGCAAACGGCTGACCTACTCGGTCTGACAGCCAAACAAGTACAGGTAAGAAAATTTCATGGTTTTGTTGTTGTTTATAAAGAGAATGAACTAGTTAGATTTTGTAACCAATTATTTCATTGGCAAAGTATATGGACCCATACACGATGGACAGTCAAACGGGAAAATGTGATGATTAAAATTTTGTTTAATACTTTACTGCCTGTTGCTCTTGCAACAGAGATTCTGATTCCTGGAAATTTGAATTTTAGACTTATTTTATCAAAGTCTTGAAGAACCTCCACTGAATGTTCAATCCCTAAAAGTTCCAGTCAAGTGTTTGTACAAGATGTCTCTATAGTGGGTTGTAAGTGCATTATTTAGGAACTCTTACATTATTGCCTGGTAGATTACTAAATGTCTCTTAGTATATGTACTCTTTAAAAAGTACCAAGATTTTATGACAGCTGTTCAGGACTGATGAAAAGCATGTAGAGTAGATAAACGTCAGTATTATGACTATATGCGGCAGCTTCAGCCTATTAAACGTTTTCTCTTTTTATTTCAGTGTTGGTTTAGAAATCGACGTGCACGAGAGCGACGGCAGAGGAGGTATATGCAGTATCTGGAGCTGAGAGATACCCTTTTACAGCCATATTCACCGTGTGTCAGCAGCCCACAGTCCACCCACAGTGATGTTTTCAACTTTACTGGAAGTATTGATGACGGTGTTGGACGAGGCTGTAGTAGTATAGCACAGCAAAGTTTTAAAAACGTAACGAAATCTGATCGGGGCTCCTGTAAACTGTTCCGCAATTTTTTGAGGTTTTTGTCTGTCAAAGAACAATAATAATTTGTCATCAATGTAAGACATTTGCAAAGATCAGTGACATCATCGTGACACCTTTAACACAGACAGTCGAAAATTACACTGCCTAAACATAGACAGAAGAAGATTCCACTGCCCATGCTATAATTTAAGCACACTGAGTACGCTGAATCGGCAACTTGAAGTATGATATTTTTTCCGGACGTGAGCTCTTTTCGGATGAAACTTTTTATTGTGGCTTTTTCATGACGGACCACTGTCATGATAGATAAGCAATGTTATTGCTTATAGAAATTCGTCATTTTCTAGCTCAGTGCTAGGGACTGCAGTGTAATGCAGATGAATGTCTCGGTAAAATTTCCTTGATATCACTACTTTTCAATAGAATCGACCCACACACTGAACACTCAAAAGTGACAACAACACCGCTGTGCAAGATTCTTTTTTATTTATTTATTTTAAAAAACACAAGAAAATGACATGTACAGTCTTCTCAGAACTAGAGAGAAGTATGAAGCAAACGGAATATTTATTTATTTGCATGCAAATGACGAAATCTCTGCTAAAACTACACGTTAACTGACGCATATCCACTACTAACCAACATTGAAAAACAAGCGAAAGTTAACAATTGCACGATAGCTCCCCGTATTTACTGACAGTTCTAAGGAAGATATCTGTGAGACTGCGGTGGAGTTGGAAACTGCGGAACAGCTGAATAGCCGTTACCATATCTCGGTAAACCACAGATAACACCGCAATGGAATGGAAGTGGTACACACGGAACGCGTCCCTGCCAGCAGGAGTCAAAAGCGTCAGGTGACCAGGTCAAGTTGTAGGAGGGTTCGATGGGATCGAAGTGACTGGGTGGAGACGGAGGTAAGCTCGGAGACAGCGCTGAATCGGGTGATGACTGGAACGCCCGGGGCATGCTGGGAAATTCAAAGCAGGTCTGGTTGGAATCACACGGAGTGGCACTTGTCGTTGAATGAGTGTCGGTGGACTCTGGGCTGCTGACACACGGCGAAAAAGACTGTAAAAGGGTATCTTTCAGCTCCATATACTGCATATACTTCCTTTGTTGTCGCTCCTGTGCGTGTCGATTCCGAAACCAACACTGAAAATAGAAACATTATGTTAAATCGCTTTGGGTGCGACGTATTATTACGATTCTCTGCTGACATTTACCGCGTTGTTTTCATTTATCCGGAATCCCTAATAACAAACAACATTTTAATCATTTTCAAGTAGCACTTTTCAAGGCGAATAAGTAGTGACTTTACCAGGCAAAAATTCAGGCGTTCCCAAATAACACACATATAATCTAACAAGGACGTAAAAATAGGGAGTTTTAAGGGATGGGACATTTAGTGGAGGTGATGACATGGAAATAATCCCCTTTTAAACTATAACACCTGCAGGAATAGACAGAGCAACGTATATTGAACAATTCCGCTTTCTTTCATTTTAGTACTGCGAATCCTTGGTTGCTAAAGAACTGTAACATGTCTTACAAGCATCCAACAAATTTACTCCGCATATTTTCCAATCTTTACCGGCGATGGCAAGAATCGATAGCGACCAAACGCGTTCATTCCTTGCTTTCACAGCAACAACAACAAAAACAACAACAACATAACATACATTTTCCTTACCTTTACTTGTTTAACGGTCAGACCGAGTAATTGAGCTGTTTTCTTAACTTGCGCCGGGTCGGGATACTTGGCATAATCGCTGTAAACCCTCAACAATGCAGTCACTTTGTCTTTCGTAAACGCTGGACCACGAAAACAGGATGGCTGCCCAGCTTCTGTCTTCAAATACCGACGCCTGTACCTCATCTTCGTTGTACCTGTGGGATTGGGAATTCGTGTTAACATCAGTTGTCTAACGGTAACACACAACTCTTAAAAAAGGGCACTTCTTTTTAATGGGATAAACCACACTGTCTCAGAGCTACAAATCTATGACCTCTTCAACTTTGCTTTAATGATGTGCACGACAAGTGGTTTATGGTCTGTGACCTCTCTGGGGCGTAAGACACGTAATATGACTTCTTGATAAGGTTGTCGCATTTCTTTCATAAAAATCGCTTATAATTTATAAGCGACTGTGGATCTGTGGTGTCCAAGCTCTATTATGGATGAAAACGCTTACCTTTCTTTGGAGAATAGGAAGTGAGAGCTACTGTCTCAGGGACTGTTGACGAGTGCACTGTGGATAATTCTGGTTGATTTCTCATGTTGTCGTCACTTGAAGGACTTCTCCAATGGACTGTTTTCTCTGACAATAAATGACTCGGACTGAACGAAACGATTTGAACGACCAGCTCTGTAGACGATGTTCAACTCTCAACGGATTTGGACGAGTGTGCGGAGGGTACTCAGAGCCACTATTTATCAGAATGCGATCTTTTGATTTGCCGTCAACTTTTGTTCAACTTGTAGGGCGACTTTTGAACAAAAGCGTTGCCGCGACAACGGCATGATTGACAAGTCCGATATGTGGACCGCGTCATCTTCGGCCTCCGTTTCTTCAAGATTTGACTTCGGCAAAGTGACACTTTACAAACGGCAATGGTCCGATATTGTGTGTAAAAGTGATAAACTTGTCAACTCTGTCAAAAGACCACAAAGAAAAACCGACTTCTGTTGTCATGACCGACGCATCAGGGAAAACGATGACAAAATCACATGATTTTATGATAATTTAATGTGTCAATGCACACCATCGGAAACTGTCTTAAGTATGTTTTCCTCAACATTTACAGAGTTAGTTTCCGTAGCAAAGCTTTAAAGATACTGACAAATAGAAATACGGTCTATGACATTTTTAATGTCGGTCGATGTGTTCTACCTCCATGCTGTTCGGTACCAGACATGATAAAGCAACATGTGACCTCCTTGAAAGTAGCTTCATTGGCTATGATCTAAGTTGCAAAATAAGCAATTTTTAATCACTGATACTAACACAAGCATAAAACAACTGTCGATCAACCACGTCACACTGTGATGGCGTTGTTCCATTTCAAAACTATTGCAAAGTGACAGTGTCAACACCCGTCTCTTTCCAAAATCACATGATGATCTTTGATCTCGGGCGTATATCCGGTGCATTAAGCACGCTGTGTGATTAACTTAATAGAGTTGTACCAGTACGAGTACTTCTCGTCTGAGACAATAGGAAGATTTATCATTCGGTTTCTGAATTCATGAAAACAATAGCCTTCCTGCCTTTGATCAAGTGAGCAATCCGACTTGACTTTTAGCTACAAGCCTGAATCGCTACAGCACTCTTCTGTATACTTAGTTACTAGTAAACCACAGATATCGACATGCCTATGTTTTTTTTTCTCGTTTTATGTTCTTCAAGCGATCATTATAATTTTTCATCCGTTTTGGGACGTAAACGAAATGAAAGATGTGAATGTTTTGACCCCCAAAACATTTTCGTGTTGAAACTTATGACCGTTTTGTTTGATAAATCTTGATGCACATTTCATTTCTTGTATTCAAAGATAATTTTCAAGCCATTAAAGCGAAATAGTCATTTACTGACTTTTTGTGGGTTTTTTTCTGTGATTACTAACAGAGTACTGTTTTACAGTAACTGCCACCTCTCTTCCATTTTATCAATGTCGTCAACTTCGATCTCACTATGAAGCGGTGTGGCGACAACGACGTTAGTGACAAGTTACATTGTCGAACACAGCATTTTCGGCTATCTCAAACGCTCTTAATGTTTCGGCAAGTGAAGAGGAAACTAGGGTATTCACAGGTAATTAAGACAAAGGGCGCGCCTACAAACTTGTCGCGCTTTGAGAAACATTGGTGACTTTTCCTGTCGTGTGAAAGTGTAGCGATAAGGTCCTTTGAAGAATTAGACTAAGTGGACTTTCATTGAATATATGTGACACGAGTTAACTTCGAGTCCCTTACACATTTACTAATTGGTATCTATATTGCTCTGTGATAATAGATTCAACCAATCACTATTGACACAAAAGGTTACTGTCGCCAATTCTGAGAGAAAACAAAAATATTACAGGCTTTGCCATTTTAGAAACTAGACTTGTATTTCGCTTTTACATTTGAACTACCGTTTTGCGGCGAGAAAGTTGGAAGTATTAAAAAATACCTTAAAATACCTTCATAACTGTCGCAGAAATTGCCAGAAGTGCTTGGATCGTATCCGTTAGATAGGTATTTAGCAACGCATGACAATATCGGTTCTGCGTGGAAAGGCATGTAGTGTTTTAATACAAATACTCACACAGAACCGTGAAAATGGCGTGTTAACATGTACGATCGGCATGATTTTCTTGAAACGATCTGAGAAGGGACAGTTTACAAAATCTCAGACCATCAGTACATGTCTACTCCCTGTTAACGGCTCATTTTGTCAAAGAAAACCGAGTAGAACCGACATAAGCGTAATGAACTCTAACTAACCTTCTCAGAGCAGAACTTGAAGTAGATCATGATTTTCTTTTCTAATTTGTGCAAGTTTAAGAATAAACAGAAGGACGGACGCAGTTTAGGCCACGCCTACTTTTAGTAACCGAAAACCATTTTACCAACATTCTTAAACAAACGTACACATGTTGTTCACAACACTTCATCCACTTTATAACGGAATTTTTATTTTTCTCCATGGAGTTAACACAGGGATGGAGGCCATTTTGGATTTTAAATATCGGTCAATCTCGGGTTATTTGTTTCTCTAGTACCCAAATTTGCACGGTGTGTGACCATAATTTTTTATTCTTGATTTTGAAAGAGAATGGTCGATATATTCATTGAGGAAAGTTTGAGCAAAAGTTTAAGTCTTTAACTTTCGAGGCGCGTACTACCTTAACTGAACACAACATTCAAAATGAAAGCAAAGGACTCACATAACGTGGATAGTCAATATCAAGAAGACTCATGAGAGAACCGGCGATTTAGGACAACAGCTTTAAAAGGTATGAAATGACGCTCTATGGATAGTGATAAAGCTAATACAGGTTCCATAAGACAAATTTATGACCTCGATTTAACGAGATTCTTTGCCGATTCAAACGACGTTAGCTTGTACAATTAACGCCTACACCCCGATCGTTTATTTTGTATTCCGTGGCGAATTTAGCGTGTGATTTTTAAATACCGTCCAAAATTGAAGATGGGTGAAAAGAACTGCAACAGACAACATGTTTATTATATTTTACAAGTAATTGATTTATTGTGAAGTTACAATCGAACACTACATTGTCTATATATTCTGCCGTTACGTAGAACATACAAACAAAAACTAGGATGTAAATGATATAAAGTAACTTTACAAACAGCGATTAAATAACTTTAACCATAACATGTAAATATTTCAGTCCGTGTTAAGAAACTCATTACCGGTAAATGACGTTACTGGCAGTTCTATGGAAGATATCTGTGAGACTGCGGTGGGGTTGGAAACTGCAGAACAGCTGAATAGCCGTTACCATATCTCGGTAAACTACAGATAACACGGCGATGGAATGGAAGTGGTACACACGGAACGTGTCACGGCCAGCATAAGTCAACTGTGTCAGGTGTCCAGGAAGGTTCGACGGGATCTATGTGACTCGGCCAAGATACGCTTGGAGATGGTGTTGAATAAGGTGACGACTGGAACATACATGGCATGTCGGGAAATTCAAAGCTGGGCTGGGCTGATTCAGAGGGAGTGACCGGTGTTGACGATACATCGGGGGTCGTTGCATTACTGTCAACGGAAGATGAACAAAGCTGGACGCGGGTATCTCTTAATTTCAGACGCTGCATGTATCTCCTCTGTCGTCGTTCCCGTGCACGTCGATCTCTAAACCAGAACTGAAACATAGAAATAAAATACCGTTTATAAGTGCTGACGATGTAATCTACGATAGGAGTATACTTACTATCACATTCGGTCTTTGACATCAGTGTATAGTTTGTGAGTTTTCTGACAGCGTAACTATGTACAAACAGATATGACAACACTTTTCAAGCAAAGCGCCATCTGATGTTAGTTTTAATATATTCTACTCTCAGCACGTCGTTAACATATTCCAAAAATGAAGTGCATTTTCATGAGTGCTTACAGCACTTCACATTCCTTACCTGTACTTGTTTAGTGGTCATACCAAGCAATTCAGCTGTTTTCTTGACTTGCGTCGGATTGGGGTACTTGGTGTAATCATCATAAACCGTAAGCAGTGCTTTCTCTCTAACTCTCATCAACGATGGACTACGGAAAAAAGATGGCTGCCAAGTCTCTATTTCCTGATAAAGATTCTTACTCGACATCTTGACCGCACCTGTTCAAAAAAAAAGAGTTTTATACATGTTAGACGGTCGTGTAATGACCGAAACATTCACGGTTTAAGCGTTCTGTTCTCATCCAATATGAGGTATCTTATAGGTCGTATATCCCCAGGATATTTTAGCATAGCTTTGTAGGGGGCAAGTGACGAGTGTAATGGGTGATAAAGTGTAGTCGATTCGATTCAGTTTTTTGAACAAATTTGGCTTGTGGAAACTTCCCATTTCCCTTAACGAAAACGACTCATTAAACCCTGTAACATCTTTTTGTAACAAGCGATTTATTTGTATTTGCTACTTACCTTTCCTTAGAGTTGATGAAGTGAGATCTGTCGTTACTGGAACTGTAGAAGGTTGCGCTGTGGATAAGTCTAGTTGATTCTTCTTATTGTCGTCACTGGAAGAACTGCTTCGCTGGTCTTCAGTGATTGTTGGCCACTTATTGACTTTGACTTAAGGAAACGATGTTTGGCAACTCTGAAGACAATGTTCAACTCTCAACGGATGTTGTACAAATGTGCCGAGTAGATTCAGATCCACTATTTATCGAAGTGTGCATCTTTTGATTTTGCCGCCAAGTTTTGCTAAACGATGAGTGACTTTTGAACTGAGCGTTGCCACCACAATAGAGCGATTGACACGTGACAGGTGTAAAAAACCCGCGCGCCATTTTCGAATTTGTATACGGGGATACCTCACGAATTCAAGTCTGCGTTTTACAAACAGGCATGAAACGGTATAATCATTTAATGAAATTCGTGCTGTCTGATGTTAACAGACTTTAAACGATGCGACTTCTCTTATGAATAACGAGGCGAAGAAGCTAACACATGCTATCCCCGACAGATTGCATAACTTATTACTTACATAGATGTTACTATAGCGTATCACGCATTCCTCCGTCAAAAATCTCGCCTTAATTGTTTATTTTTCAAACAATCACGACAAGCATTACCTGACCGTAGCTCTCAAGAATAATTTTAAATTGTTTCTAGAATGCTTTACAGACAGTAAGGTTCAAGGTATAATTTTGAATATTCCAGAATGGATGGTCTAGGCAGGAAAAGTCGAACACATACAGACAAATTCCGTACTCGAAAATTACACTTCACCGTAGACAATCGTGTTTCTACTTCTTCGGACAATCAAGATTAAAATAAAACAAGTAAGTTTGTTTCTGCCTCGGACACTCCTCTTCCACTGCGCACAAACAAGCAAACTTGTACACCAATATTTCACGGGAAGGTACCTTCCCTTAATCAAATAACACCCTTTTTTATTTCGAGAAGTTTAAACCCATCCGAAAGGCCAGCCAAGCCGCATCTTCGCTTGCCGAAGTCTCTTATCCGGGCAGCTCTTCCCCGAAATCAGGTAGTTAGCGGGAAAGCATTTACTGTTACAGACTTGTCAAACACATCCCTTACTCTTTCTGTTAAGATGAAAACTAGTGAAAGGGCTACGGCGTCTACCAGTGTCGTCAATTTTTGCACCATACCAGAAAATACAAAATGTCTAGCGCTATAAAGACGTGAAAAGGCATCAATAAAAATCACCCAGATGTCCTTTTTTACATACATGTGTTAAGTCTTTAAACAAAAATATTCAAGGAAAATTATGAAATGTCTCGTTTTATTTTTATTTGTGTCGTTGTTTATGCCCTGAGCTCCTATATTACAGGTCTTGCGTTGTCCATTTTTACGGAATTGCTGTGTTTTGCTTCCGATGAGCAACAACAGTGGATCTGAACATTAAAAAAGTAAAAAAATAAATCACTATTTTGACGATACATTTTTATTCGCAGTCAGCGGGATTTTATATATGAAAAGCACACGCAACTGAAAATCGGTAAACCACACAAACGAGTGACTGTCGAACTGGCTATATATATACATATAAAGTATAAACCCCCGGTCTGTAAGCAAATTTGGCACGCGACGTAGGATTGTTCTGACGATGGAGGAGGCGTAAATGGGACTTGTCGACAAGTTCAGTCGGCTAATCCCTTCGGAGTGGTTAGGGAGGTGATAATTGGTATCATTAACTGTGATAAACCTAATCGATCAACACCGCCTTCTGAACACACCGGACAATTGTATATTAACAGTCACCCTTCACGAAAACAATAAGAGCTTGTCAAGATTGTTTCTGAATTCATACAGATTGACGAACCTACGGTTAGTCAATCTACATTAATGTTGATGGAAAGATTTTTAGAATAAGAATGAGCTATAATTTTAAATCATCTTGTGTTTTATGCATGACTTGTTTTAAATGTAAAAGATATCACATAGATTACATCGACATTGTGAAGGAAAAGGGAGGCCGGAAAATCATTACATTCGCAAGACAAGGGATATTTGGATGAAGTTCAAGATCAACTTCCTGCCAGATTTCCTTCAAGTAAATGTTTTATATACTGTTAAACCAATACTGCTTTTCCGTCAAAACACTTGCATGCATATTTGTGTCCAATGCTTTCAGTTTACGGGGTGATCGAAATACAAACATACGAACACTTGACAATTTCGTTTTTCAGGATTGCATGATAGGTACTCTCTGCTAACTGGCGTGTATCCGGTGTATCAAGTTTTGATAACCTAAAAAGATCTTTCCCGCCTCCTGAACACACCGGGTCAGATTTTCTAAGTTGTAACTCGCCATGACAATATGCCTGTGAAAACGAAGGAGTGTGCTAGTTTGTGTCACGGTAATAGAGGGACCGTGTTGCAAATTGTTTGCAAATTTCGATCCTATCACATTTATTCACTCGGAGTCTGAGACGATAACGTGCTTTCTGGTTAAGTTTTGTGGTGTGAAGCACATGACGAATTTGATTCCTTTGCTATCTACTTGAAACACGGACAGTCGGGCGACGATATCCACCAGAATAGGACTACCGGAGAATTGTATATGTAAAGGACTTTTCTTTTCTTTTTGTTTTCAAACTAATGTGCGTACAAATTAAAGAATTAATAAAGAATTAATATGTGTTTGTATGTTTTGTATCACTTGCATTACATCTTAAAATAAATGAAAAGTGACATTTTTGTTTCAGACTTCGTCATGAACAAACAACATACTCGGAATTTTACAAGTTTACTCGCTTCATGGTCTCTCCATTCCGAGGTGTTTTTATGAACGGGGTATTTTCATGCATGCACAGACGGCAAAGTTTGACTTCAAAGAGAGAGTAACCATTTCGGGGTGTTCAACTTGCGTTTCACACCTCAAGTGAAAGTGTACCGGCTTAAC
>LD526595.1:88967-106908 GCA_001465055.1 Ptychodera flava
AGAAAACTGAAGTATATCGAGGGTAGTGTAACACGAAAGTAGCTGGACTGCAAAGTAACGTAATTGTAACAAAGTAACTAAGTGTTACAATTAGGTTACAATTCCTTTAAACAAACTTAACTTTTTACGTTTAGGTTGTTTACTATGTTTATAGATAGGGTCATGAAGCACGGAGTAGTTGCTACGCACTTTCTTGTTCAGTGATGTCACGTGTACAGTACTTTGTCATACAGAATTGGTACAGCACGGGATATTGTCAGACTTTTCCCTTATTTGTCGGTGATCAAAGAAGTCCCCCTTGTCCTCGGTTGACAAGTTTGTCACTTTCACGAACAATGGCGGATCATCGCCTTCTACGGAAGGAAAGGTGGCCGAACATGACGCGGTCCACACGTCGAATTTGTCAATCATGTCGTTGTCGCGGCAACGCTTTTGTTCAAAAGTCGCTCTACCAGTTGAACAAAAGTTGGCGGCAAAATCAAACGATGAGCATTCAGATAAACAGCGGCTCCGTGTTACCGTCGGCACAGTCGTCAAGCATCCTTTGAGAGTTGAACATCGTCCTGCTGAGAGTCACCAAACATCGTTTCTTTCGGTCAGTGTCACTTATTGCCAGAGAAGCACCGAAAGCCATTCTGGAAGTCCTTCAACTGACGACAGTAAGAAGAATCAACTAGACTTACCCATAGTGCAACAGTCAACAGTTTCAGTAACGATAGATCTCACTTCACCATATCCAAGGAAAAGTAAGTGTTATCATGTAGACAAAAAAGTTTCAAATATGGGCATCAACGATATACCTGGCGCTTCTAAATTTGAAGTTGTTTCCTTCAAGAAACCAAACACATTTACTGAAAGTAAGGCAGAAGTTACTCACTCCTCAGAGAGATCACAGACTGAACCTCTTCACGCGTCGCTCATTAAGGTAGAATGCGCCTCGGGGTAGATATTCGGACTCTAAAACTTTTTGCAATTCTTATCTGATCTAACACTTGTGGGGGTTCATTTAAAAGCTCTTGCTTTAAGGAAACTTTCTGTCATATTACGTTCTTCGAAAATCAGAAATTTTACTGTTACGTATAGAGTAAACACAGGGATGGCGGCCATTATGAATTTCAAATAGCGGTAAATCTTAGGTAATTTGTTTCTCAAGTACCGTACCAAACCGATTTTTTTTTTTTTCTGATTTTGAAAGAGAATGGTTGAAAAATTCCCGGAGGAAAGTTTGAGCAAAAGTTTAAAGTGAATGCCACCTTAAAAGCAAAGTCGGAGATGTCATAGATCTGCAAGACTGACACACTGGCTTACCTCTTAGAAACGAGATTTTACTATTTCGACAACTTATTCTAATACTCCTTACCCAATCCAACAGATACAATGAAGATGATAGACAGCCATCGGTATTTGGAGACAGAAGCTGGGCAGCCATCGTGCTTTCGTGGTCCAGCGTTTACGAAAGACAAAGTGACTGCATTGTTGCAGGTTTACGACAACTACACCAAGTATCCTGACCCGACGCAAATCAAGCAAACGGCTGAGCTGCTCGGTCTGACCGCCAAACAAGTACAGGTAAGAAAATTTCATGATTTTGTTGTTGTTTATAAAGAGAATGAACTAGTTAGATTTTTTAACCAATTTTTTCAATGGCAAAGTATATGGACCCATACACGATGGACAGTCAAACGGGAAAATAGGATGATTAAAATTTTGTTTAATACTTTCCTGCCTGTTGCTCTTGCAAAAGAGATTCTGATTCCTGGAAATTTTAGACTAATCTTATTTTATCAAAGTCTTGAACAACCTCCACTGAATGTTCAATCCCTAAAAGTTCCAGTCATTGTGTTTGTACAAGATGTCTCTAAAAAGGGTTTATAAGTGCATTATTTAGGAACTCTTACATTATTGCCTGGTAGATTACTAAATGTCTCTTAGTACGTACTCTTTTAAAAGTACCAAGATTTTATGACAGCTGTTCAGGACTGATGAAAAGCAAGTAGAGTAGATAAACGTCAGTTGTCTGACAGTATGATGACTATATGCGGCAGCTTCAGTCTATGAAACGTTTTCTTTTTTTATTTCAGTGTTGGTTTAGAAATCGACGTGCACGAGAGCGACGACAGAGGAGGTATATGCAGTATCTGGAGCTGAGAGATACCCTTTTACAGCCTTTTTCGCCGTGTGTCAGCAGCCCACAGTCCATCCACAGTGATTCAACGATGAGTGCAACTCCCAGTGAATCCAACCAGTCCAGCTTTGAATTTCCCGGCATGCCCTGTGGGTTCAAGTCGTCACCCGCGCTGTCTCCGAGCTTACCTCCGTCTCCGCCCGCTCACTTCGATCCCGTCGAACCCTCCTACAACTTGACCTGGTCACCTGACGCTTTTGACTCCTGCTGGCAGGGACACGCGTCCGTTCCGTGTGTACCACGTCCATTCCACTGCGGTGTTATCTGTGGTTTACCGAGATATGGTAACGGCTATTCAGCTGTTCCGCAGTTTCCAACTCCACCGCAGTCTCACAGATGTCTTCCTGAGAACTTTCAGTAAATACGGGGAACTATCGTGCAATTGTTAAGTTTCACTTGTAGTTAATGTTCATAACTTCAGATGAGATTATTGTGTTTAAGTATGGTTTCAGAGATTTCATCATTTGTATATTTCATTTTCTTCATATTCCTTTACAATTCTGCGAAGACTGTAAATATCATTTTCATGAGTAATAAAAAAATAAAACATGGTCACGAAATAAGAATCTTGTAATTATTGTTGTCGCTCTTGAATTTGGTTAGGCGCTTTGGAGGTGTGCGTGTGCGTGCGCGCGAGAGAGTGTGTGTGTGTGTGTGTGTGTGTGTGTAGGGGTGTGTGTGTGTGTGTGTGTGTGTGTTTGTGAATCGATTCGGCTAAAAATGTTGACACTGGGGATATATTTTAACACGTAATGTATGTACACTGGTTGCTCTACGTTCCCTTTCACTGTCATCGTAATGAAGGAGAAAAGGACGTAATCTATCAAAAGTGTTCCCCGCTTAAAGTAGAAATTGCTCTGTCATAACAATTAGTCTGTCTGAGCTGAAATTTTAATTTACCATCGGTGAGCCAAATGTTTCAATTTTTCATTTCTCTAATCTACTACTTGTGGGTGTCATTTTGAAGGCTTTGAGCAAGAAGAAAGTTTCATCGTTATAGCTTTTTTTAAAATAGACATTTTCCTTTGTAGACAGACAGAGACAGAGAGAGTGACAGAGAGAGATACACAGACACACAGATTGTTTCCCTTTTCGGCCTCCAAACAGACTGCTGAAGTAATATATCCACCGGCCAGTCGAGTTCAGGGGAGAACCTCAATCAATTCTACAGAAACTAATGACACCATCGCTGTGGTTTGGATATTAAGGTACACATTCACCTTTGTGGCACGATCGTATCATGGCATTTGTATTCACTATCGCCACTATTATCATCACAACAATACAAAAACCACACTTAACGATGATCCGGTTTGAAAACCCTGATATGTACGTTACATATTACGTGTAAATCGGCAGAATAAGAGTAAGCTTCTGTCTGCAAAACTACACCGAATGCTATTTCTAAAAGTATTTTCTAACTCCGTTATTTTTTACAAATGTTTTTATTGACTTTAAGGTATAAAATTGAGTCAATGAGAAACATATTTCAAAACTAAGGGAAGTTGAGTTGAGTTAGGACATACTTTTAGAAATAGCCTTCGGTGTAGTTTTGATAGACATTGAAGAATATGGAACATTGTAAAGTGAGATTTAAACCATTCAAAGAACGATTGTCCACAAGCATATGGGTTTTTGTCACAAGTACAGTAAGCATTCGGGTGACTATAATGTCACACATTCACGTGGCCTTGGTTATTAAAACGGAATCTAGAAACTCTGATAATGTTCGCTTCATAAAAACATTGCACTTTTAGCTTCGGAAACCCCCAAAACAAAACAAAAACAACAAACAAAACAACATTGCTTAATATTCTTATTGTTGTCATCGAATTGTAAATATTCTGTCATATACTGGGGTATACGTTTTCTCTGGCACAACCTCAGGGGACAGGAGTAAGTCCCCTAGGGTGGGGAGGGTGGATTTCTTTGTACAATGGTTTGGTTTACTTTATTTTATTTTATTAATTTTGACTGTGATATTCCAAATACAGATTTTGACTCAAAGCCGTCTGACTGCTTTCTTTATTACCTACAAGTCCTTATATCTCCAACCTGTGTACACACCACTTTAATAGCTGCGCTAACGTTATTGCCAACTGTAGCTGGTTAATTGGCTGTCCGTATCAGCGGAATAATTGATAAAGTAAACACCACAGCCGTTCCACACGTAATAAAATAAGACATTGACTTCAATCGCCCGAGTCCTATCTATATGAATTGTTATTTCCCAATTTTCTGGGAAGTTCCTTTATTCCACTGACGCCTTGAATACCGATTTAAGCACATGACCGATTTCCCTATTTTCGTTCTGACTTAAACAAATTCTCAATGTCTGTATTTATATTGGACCTGTAACATTTTTACCCAAATGTTCTCACTGCAGTGGCGCGGCGGAACTTTCACAATGTAGTGACTTTACGTCATTTAACATGTGTACAAGTCTCATATAGTATTATGAGCGCCAAACGAAAAGCGTACACGTCTGTTTTAGAAAACTCTCTTCAGCTTAAATAAGTTAGTGAAAGATTGTTTTGATTTCGTTAAAATGAAATTATATTACCATGCCCTGTCCATTGTGTTTCAATTAGTCGAGTTGAACCACGTGACTGCCCACAAATACCCAGTAATGGTTTGTTTTCATGCCCGTGAATATGAATAATATCGTGAACATAGTAACTTTAATTTACGGCTAAACGGAAATTGTGATTTGTAGAAAGATCATAATCAACCACAAAATAAAATGGAGCATTTGTTGGCCAAGTTCAGACGCTTTTTTTTCAAACAAATCTCCGGATTTGCAAAATTTTTGCAGCGCGCACTACTCAATGACAGGTTCTGGGGCCCCGTTGTCATTCGCACGGGAAATTTTCCTAAATTTTGACGGTTTTTCGGGGGTTCGTTGATAGTATAATTGAAATAACAGACTCTGCGCTTACAATTAACGTTCATTTATGGGCGCGGGCTCGAGAAAAGCCAAATTAACGGGCTTGGCAAGCCTCTTCCGTTAATTTTTGACTTTCCTCTCGCCCTTGCCCATAAATAGACGTTAATGGTCAGCGCGTCGCCCGTTATTTCTATACTATGTATCGTCCGATTTATCTACTTTGAATTTCAAATATCGCAAAATGTTGGGTAATTTGTTTCGCTAGCTCCAAACTTCGCACAGTGATCCCCGATTTTTATCGTTTAAATTGGTAAGAGAATGGTTGAAAGTTTCATTCAGGAAATTTTGAGCGAAAATTGTTTCGAGATGTATGCTACCTTAAACCACAGTCGCCTGTTTTCTCAAGTTCCGCTCTGCACCTACGCGCCACACGGACGTGTGTACATACGCCTGCACGCGTATACACACACGTCTATTGGGCGCATAGGTGCAGAGCGAAATTTTAGGAAACACATGACTCTGTGTTAAACCAATCAGCTGTACCCATGCCCCACGACACTGGTAAGGACTACATAAAACTGTGTGTAGAACCGTTTCAACTGTCTTTACGATTGTAATTTTCATTGAAATATGTAAAACATTAGCTGTATTGCAAGGCATTTAGTGTATTTTGCGTTCTTTTTACCGAATCCCTTTCGTACGTCTTTCCAGACATTTTATTTTCTGATGAGGTATTAAAAGGTGACAACAGTGGCAGACATATTAGCCAATTCTCTAGTTTTCAACTTTACAGGAAGTATTAACGATGTGTTGGACGAGGCTGTGCTAGTATAGCACAGCAAAGTATTAACAACGTAACGAAATCTGATCGGGGCTCCTGTAAATTTTCCGCAATTTTTTGAGGTTTTTGTCAGTCAAAGAACAATCATAATTTGACATCAATGTAAGACATTTGCAAAGATCAGTGACATCATCGTGACACCTTTAACACAGACAGTCGAAAATTACACTGCCTAAACATAGACGGTAAAAGATTCCACTGCCCATGCTATAATTTAAGCGCACTGAGTACGCTGAATCGGCAACTTGAAGTATGATATTTTTTTCGGACGTGAGTCACTTTTGCTCTTTTTGGATGAAACTTTTGATTGTGGCTTTTTCATGACGGACCACTGTCATGACAGATAAGCAATGTTAGTGCACAGTCCCTCTAGGGACTGTGGTTAGTGCTTAAAGAAATTCGTCATTTTCTGGCTCAGTGCTAGGACCTGCAGTGTAATGGAGATGAATTTCTCGGTAAAATTTCCTTGATATCACTACTTTTCAATAGAATCGACCCACACACTGAACACTCAAAAGTGACAACAACACCGCTGTGCAAGATTCTTTTTTATTTATTAATTTAAAAAAAAACACAAGAAAATGACATGTACAGTCTTCTCAGAACTAGAGACAAGTATGAAGCAAATGGAATATTTATTTATTTGCATGAAAATGACAAAATCTCTACTAAAACTACAAGTTAACTGACGCATATCCACTAGTAACCAACATTGAAAAACAAGCGAAAGTTAACAATTGCACGATAGCTCCTCGTATTTACTGACAGTTCTAAGGAAGATATCTGTGAGACTGCGTTGGAGTTGGAAACTGCGGAACAGCTGAATAGCCGTTACCATATCTCGGTAAACTACACATAACACCGCAATGGAATGGAAGTGGTACACACGGAACACGTCCCTGCCAGCAGGAGTCAAAAGCGTCAGGTGACCAGGTCAAGTTGTAGGAGGGTTCGATGGGATCGAAGTGACCGGGTGGAGACGGGGGTAAGCTCGGAGACAGTGCTGAATCGGGTGATGACTGGAACGCCCGGGGCATGCTGGGAAATTCAAAGCAGGTCTGGTTGGAATCACACGGAGTGGCACTTGTCGTTGAATGAGTGTCGGTGGACTCTGGGCTGCTGACACACGGCGAAAATGACTGTAAAAGGGTATCTTTCAGCTCCATATACTGCATATACTTCCTTTGTTGCCGCTCCCGTGCACGTCGATTCCGAAACCAACACTGAAAATAGAAACATAAAGTTAAATCGCCTCGGGTGCAACGTATTAGTCCCTATTACGATTCTCTGCTGCTGACATTTACCGCATTGTTTTCATTTATCCGGAATCCCTAATAAAAACATTTTAAGGTAGTGTGCAACTCGAAAGTGAAAAACTTTTGCTCTAATTTTGCTCAAGGAATCTTTCAATCATTCTCTTTGAAAATCAAGATAAAAATAGGGGGTCATCGTGAAAATTTTGGTACTAGAGAAAGAAATTACCCAAGATTTACCAATATTTGAAATTCAAAATGGCCGCCACCCCTGTGTTAACTCTATGGAGAAAAATAAACAATTTCGAATTTCGAAAAACTAAGCCGGTTAAAAGTTTTCTTTCACCAAGAGCTTTAAAATGAACCCGTACATGTGGTATATCAGAAGATATAAAAGTTTGAGAGTCCGAATGTCTGTCCCCGAGGTGCGTTCTACCTTAATCATTTTCAAGTAGCACTTTTCAAGGCGAATAAGTAGTGACTTTACCAGGCAAAAATTCAGGCATTCCAAAATTACACACATATAATCTAACAAGGATGTAAAAATGGGGAGTTTTAAGGGATGGGACATTTAGTTGAGGGTGTTCAGAGTGATGACATGGAAATCATCCCCTTTTAAACTATAACACCCATCCAGGAATAGACAGAGCAACGTATATTGAACAATTCCGCTTTCTTTCATGTTAGTACTGCGAATCCTTGGTTGCCAAAGTAACATGTCTAACAAGTATATATATCCAACATATTTACTTCGCATATTTTCCAATTTTTACCGGCGATGGCAAGAATCGATAGCGACCTGACGCGTTCATTCCTTGATTTCACAGCAACAACAAAAACAACAACAACATAACATGCATTGTTCTTACCTTTACTTGTTTAACGGTCAGGCCGAGCAATTCAGCTGTTTTCTTAACTTGCGCCGGGTCGGGATACTTGGCATAATCGCTGTAAACCCTCAACAATGCAGTCACTTTGTCTTTCGTAAACGCTGGACCACGAAAACAGGATGGCTGCCCAGCTTCTGTCTTCCAATACCGACGCCTGTCTCTCATCTTCCTTGTACCTGTGGATTGGGAATTCGTCACTTATCTAATGGTAACACACAACTCTTAAAAAAGGCAACATCTTTTTAATGAGATAAACCACAGTGTCTCAGAGCTACAAATCTATGACCTCTTCAACTTTGCTATAATGATGTGCACGACAAGTGGTTTAGTCTGTGACCTCCCTGAAATGTAGGACGCGTAATGTGTCATTTTTGTAAGGTTATCGCATTGTTTTCATAAAAATCGCTTGTAATTTATAAGCGACTGTGGATCTTCGGTGTCCAAACTCTGTTATGGATGAAAACGCTTACCTTTCTTTGGAGAATTGGAAGTGAGATCTACTGTCACAGGGACTGTTGACGAGTGCACTGTGGATAAGTCTTGTTGAATTCTCATGTTGTCGTCACTTGAAGGACTTCTCCAATGGACTGTTTTCTCTGACAATAACTGACTCAGACTGAATGAAACGATTCTGGGCGACCAGCTCTGTAGACGATGTTCAACTGATGTTGGACGAGTGTGTCGACGGTAACTCGGGGCCACTATTTATCAGTGTGCGCATCTTTTGATTTGCCGCCAACTTTTGTTCAACTTGAACGGTGACGTCGACTTTTGAACAAAAGCGTTGCCGCGACAACTGCATGATTGACAAGTCCGATGTGTGGACCGCGTCATCTCCGGCCTGCGTTTCTTCAAGATTTGACTTCGGCAAAGTGACACTTTACAAACGGCAATGGTCTGTCATTGTGTGTGAAAGTGACAAACTTGTCAACTCTGTCCAAAGACCACAAAAGAAAACCGACTTCTGTCGTCATGACCGACGCATCAGGGAAAACGATGACAAGATCAAATGCTTTTATGATAATTTAATGTGTCACATAATCACAGAGATATCCTAGAAAGTGCGTCGCAACTATTCCACGCTTCTATTACCCTATCTGTTACACAGAGTGAACAATGTGAGCATTGGAAACTGTCTTTAGTTTATTTTCCTCAACATTTACAAAGTTAAGTTTCCGTAGTATTGACAAATAAAATTGCTTTAAAGATGCTGACAAATAGAAAGACGGTCTATGATGTTTTTAATATCGGTCGATGTGTTCTACCTCCATGTTGTTTGGTACCAGAAATGATAAGGCAACATTTGACCCCCTTGGAAGTAGCTTCATTGGCTATAATCTAAGTTGCAAGAATAAGCAATATTTAATCATTGATACTAACACAAGAATGAAACAACTGTCGATCAACCACGTCACACTGTGATGGCGTTGTTCCATTTCAAAACTATTGCAAGGTGACAGCGTCAACATCTTCCCTTTCCAAAATCACATGATCAGATGATCTCTGATCTCGGGCGTATATCCGGCGCATTAAGTACACTGTGTGATTAGCTTAATAGAGTTGTACCGCCTCCTGGACACGTTGGGCAGATACTATACTGACGAGTACTTCTCGCCTAAGACAATAGGAAGATTTATCAATCGGTTTCTAAATTCGTGAAAAAAATAGGCTTCATGCCTTTGATCAAATGAGCAATCCGACTTGACTTTCAGCTACAAGCCTGAATCGCTACAGCACTCTTCTGTATACTCAGTTACTAGTAAACCACAGATATCGACATGCCTATGTTTGTTTCTTTTTTTACAAGTCCTTAAAGCGATCATTATAATTTTTCACCCGTTTTGGTACGTAAACGGAATGGAAATTGTTAATGTTTTGACCCCAAAACAAGTTAGTTTTGATACTTACGTTTTGTTTGATAAATCTTGATGTACATTGAATTCACTACTGGTATTCGGAGGCAATTTTCAAACCATAAAAAGCAAAAGAGTCCCTAATTCACTGATTTTTGTGGGGTTTATTTCTATGATTACTAACAGAATACTGTTAAACAGTTACTGTCACCTCCCTTCCATTTTATCATTGTCGTCAACTTCGATCTCACTATGAGATGGAAATTAAAAGATGTGGTGACAACGACGAAAATGTAAGTTACAGATGTCGGACACAACGTTTTCGGCTATCTCAGAGCACTCTTAATGCCAGTGCAGAGGAGACTGGGGTATGAACAGGTAATTGTGACAAAAGGTGCGCCGACAAACTTGTCACGTTTTGAGCAACATCGGTGACTTTTCCTGTCGTTTGAAAGTGTGGCGAGGGTCCTTTGAAGAATGAGACTAATTGAACTTCCATTGAATATATGTGACAGAGTTAACTTCGAGTATCTTAAAGGGACAAAGTCGGCCATTTTGTATGATACGAGGTACTTTATATTGTTCGACATGTTGAAAGATACTTAATGAATAGGTGACTATGCATATATTCAACCCCGGTTTTAGACATATTAAATGAAACCATCGCAAAAATGAATTAATGGTCATGACCATTAATTGATTTTCGCGATAGTTTCATGAGTGTGTCTAAAACCTGGGTCGAATATATGCATGCTCACACGTTCATCCAGTATCTTTCAACATGGTGAACAATATAAGTAGTACCTCGTATCAAACAAAATTCATGAAAAAATTGCCGATTTTGCCCCTTTAAACATTACCTAAATAGTATCTATATTGCTCTGTGATAGTAGATTCAACCAATCACTATTGACACAAAAGGTTAGTGTTGCCAACTCTTCAAGAAAACAAAAATAAAACAGGCTTTGCCATTTTAGAAACTAGACAACTTGAATTTCACTATTACATTTGAACTATCGTTTTGTGGCGAGAAAGTTGGAAGTATTAAATACTAGTACCTTACAAAGTACGTGTCACAGAAATTTACAGAAGTGGTTGGATCGTATCCGTCGGATAGGTATTAGCAACGCATGACAATATCGGTTCTGTGTGGAAAGGCATAGTAGTTCTTTTATGAACTCCGTGTCAACGGCTCATTTTTGTCGGAAAAAATCCAGTCGAACCGACACCAGCGTGATGAACTTAACTAACCTTCTTAAAGCAAAACTTGGAATGAATCATGATTTTCTTTTCTACTTTGTGCAAGTTTAAGGATAAACAGTAGGGCGAACGCAGTTTAGGCCACGCCTACTTTTAGTAACCGAAAACCATTTTACCAACATTCTTAAACAAATGTACACGTGTATTCACAACACTTCATCCACTCTTTAACGGAATTTTTATTTTTCTCCACAGAGTTAACACGGGGATGGCGACCATTTTGAATTTTAAATATCGGTCAGTCTTGGGTCATTTGTTTCTCTTGTACCAAAATTTGCACGGTAAATTTTTATTCTTGATTTTGAAAGAGAATGGTCGATATATTCATTGAGGAAAGTTTGAGCAAAAGTTTTAAGTCTTTAACTTTCGAGACGCATACTACCTTAACTGCACACAACATTCAAATGAAAGCAAAGGACTCACATCACGTGGATAGTCAATATCAAGTAGACATGCTTGAACCGGCGATTCAGGACAGCCGCTTTAAAAAGTATGAAATGACGCCCTATGGACAGTGATAGAGCTAATACAGGTTCCGTTAAAGCAATGGTCTGAATTTAACGAGATTATTTCTTTGCCGATTCAAACAACATTAGCTTGTACAATTAATGCCTACACTCTGGGTGAAAAGAAGACGACAGACAACATATTTATTATTTCAACAAATAATCGATTTATTGTTAAAACTCGACATTGTCTATGTAGAACCAAAAGAGGAAAACTAGCATGTAGATGATTAAAATAAAACTTTACAAATAGCGATTAAATAACTTTAACCATAACAGATAAATATTCCAGTCCGTGTTAATAAACCTATTACCGGTAAATGACGTTACTGACAGTTCTAAGGAAGATATCTGTGAGACTGGGATGTGGTTGGAAACTGCGGAACAGCTGAATAGCCGTTACCATATCTTGGTAAACTACAGATATCACGGCGATGGAATGGAAGAGGTACACACGGAACGTGTCCCTGCCAACAGGAGTGAAAAGCGTCAGGTGTCCAGGAAGGTTCGATGGGATCAAAGTGACCGGACGGAGACGGAGATACGCTTGGAGATGGTGTTGAATAAGGTGACGAATGGTACATACATGGCATGTCGGGAAACTCAAAGCCGGACTGGGTTGATTCAGAGGGAGTGGCCGGTGTTGACGATACATCGGAGTTCGTTGTATCACTGTCAACGGACGATGAACAAAGCTGGACGCGTGTATTACTCAATTTCAGACGCTGCATGTATCTCCTCTGTCGTCGTTCCCGTGCACGTCGATCCCTAAACCAGAACTGAAACATAGAAATAAAATACCGTTTATAAGTGCTGACGATGTAATCTACGATAGGAGTATACTTACTATCACATTCGGTCTTTGACATCAGTGTATAGTTTGTGAGTTTTCTGACAGCGTAACCATCTACAAACAGATATGACAACACTTTTCAAGCAAAGCGCCATCTAATGTTAGTGTTAATATATTCTACTCTCAGCACGGTGTTAACCTATTCCAAAAATGAAGTGCATTCCATGAGAGTTACAGCAATTCACATTCCTTACCTGTACTTGTTTAGTGGTCATACCAAGCAATTCAGCTGTTTTCTTGACTTGCGTTGGGTTGGGGTACTTGGTGTAATCATCATAAACCGTAAGCAATGCTTTCTCTCTAACTCTCATCAACGATGGACTACGGAAAAAAGATGGCTGCCAAGTCGCAATCTGCTGATAAAGATTCTTACTCGTCATCTTGACCGTACCTGTTCAAAAAAAGAGTATTGTAGACGGTTTTGTGATGGCCAAAACATTCACGGTTTCAGCGTTCTGTTTTCATCCAATATGAGGTATCTTATAGGTCGTATATCCCCAGGATATTTTAGCATAGCTTTGTAGGGGGGCAAGTGACGAGTGTACTGGGTAATAAAGTGTAGTCGATTCGATTCAGTTTTCTGAACAAATTTGACTTGCGGAAACTTCCTATTTCCAGTAACGAAACGACTCGTTGAACCCTGTAACATCCCGGAAAAGTGTCTTTTCGTAACAAGCGATTTATTTGTATTTGCTTCTTACCTTTCCTTGGAGATGGTGACGTGAGATCAATCGTTACTGTTGTCACTGGAAGAACTGCTCCGCTTGTCTTCAGTGATTGTTGGCCACGACTAACTGACTTCGACGTAAGGAAACGGTGTTTGGCAACTCTGAAGACAATGTTCAAGTCGCAACGGATGTTGTACAAATGTGCCGAGTAGACTCAGATCCACTATCTATCGAAGTGACCATCTTTTGATTTTGCCGCCAACTTTTGTTCAACGATGAGTGACTTTTGAACTAAGCGTTGCCGCTTCAAGAGAGTGATTGACACGTGACAGGTGTAAAAAAAAAACCGCGCGTCGTTTTCGGATTTCTTCCGTGATACCTCACGAATTCAAGTCTGCGTTTTACAAACAAGCATGAACGGTGTAATCATTGATTAATTATTAACATACTTTAAACGATGCGACTTCTCTAATGAACAACGAGGCGAAGAAGAAGACAACACATGCTATCCCTGACAGATTGCATAACTTATTACTTGCTCACATATAGATGTTACTATAGCGTATGACGCATTCCTTCGTCAAAAATCTCGCCTTAATTGTTTATTTTTGAAACAATCACAACAGGCATTACCTGACCGTATAGCTCTCAAGAATAATTTTAGATTGTTTCAAGAATGCTTTAGCCTACAGACAGTAAGGTTCAAGGTATAATGTTGAATATTTCAGAATGGATGGTTTGGGCACGAAAAGTCGAACACATACATATTTCACCATAGACAATCGTGTTTCTACTTCTTCGGACAATCAAGATTAAAATAAAAAAATAAGTTTGTTTCTGCCTCGGACACTCCTTTTCCACTGCACACGAACAAGCAAACATGTACAACACCATTTCAAGGGAAGCGACCTTCCCTGAATCAAATAACACCCTGTTTTTTATTTCGAGAAGTTTAAACTCATCCGAAATGCCAGCCAGGCCTCGTTGGTCAAAGTCTCTTATCCGGGCAGCTGGATTTACCCCTATATTAGGCAATTAGCGGGAATTATACTACCATGCCCTGTCTGTCGCATTTTGTTTGGTCGAGCTGAACCATGTGACTGATCACAAATACACAGTAATGGTTCGTTTACAGGCCCGTGAATATGAATATTAAGATTAACAACTCAAAGTATCGTAACTTTACAGCTCAAAAGTAAATCATAATCAATCACAAAATAAAATGGAGCACTTGTAGGTCAAGTTGAGATACTTTTTTCTGAAAACATCTCCGGATTTGCCAATTTTTTACAGCGCGCGTGACAGTGCGTCGGTATTGCTCAGTTTCGGGGCCCAGTTGTCGTTCGCTCCCGAAATTTTCGGAAATTTTGACGGTTTTCTTGTGTTCGCTGATAATATAATGGAAATAACAGACTCCACTCTGACCATTAACGTTTATTTGTGGGCGCGGGCTCGAGGAAAGCCAAATTAACGGACTCGGCAAGCCTCACCCGTTAATTTTTGGCTTTCCTCTCGCCCTTGCCCACAAATAAACGTTAATGGTCAGCGCGTCGCCCGTTATTTCTATAGTAACGGACCTGTGCGAGCGGACGATGGCCAAGCCGCAGCACGTACACCTACGGTTGTTCACGCACAGCTCATTTTCTGCGCTTTGAGAGTTACCACGACAATGTCACTGATGTGTCATGCGCTAATTTCACCCAATGCCTGTTCCGCCGGATTGTTGACTGATAAAATATCGAGGAATCGGTGGAACAATTTACAGGTGTTCAAGCAGATTCGTTACAGTGAGTCTTGGTATATCAGAAAGCATTCACTGTACAGACTTGTCAAACACATCTGTTACTCTTTCTGTTAAGATGAAAACCAGTGAAAGGGCTACGGCGTCTACCAGTGTCGTCAATTTTTGCACCATACCAGAAAATACAAAAAAAAAACGTCTCGCGCAATAAAGACGTGAAAGGCATCAATAAAAATCACCCAGATGTCCTTTTTGACAAACATGTTTAAAGTCTTTTAACAAAAATATTCAAGGAATATTATGAAATGTATCGTTTTATTTTTATTTGTGTCGTTGTTTATGCCCTGAGCTCCTATCTTACAGGTCTTGCGATGTCCATTTTTACGGAATTGCTATGTTTTGCTTCCGATGAGCAACAGTGGATCTGTGCCAATTTGGCACGCGACGTAGGTTTGTTCTGACGATGGAGGGGGCGTAAATGGGGCTTGTTGACAAGTTCAGTCGGCAAATCCCTTGGGCCGACTTGCAGCGATTTCGAAGCTGTTATCCAATTGGTTGGCAGAATCGTACCGTTATAATGAAATAATACAAATAAACTCCCTACGTTGCTGTGAATAGTGACAATCGACCAATCAGATATAACCTTGCAAACACGCTGCGAGTCAGCCGAATCCCTTTCGAGTGGTCGGCGAGGTGATAATTGGTATCATTAACTGTGATAAACCTAATCGATCAACACCGCCTTGTGAACACACCGGACAATTGATATATTAACAGTCACCCTTCAGGCTGTTTGCACACTGGCCAGCAGCAGCACACTAAAATATTTTTGTAAAAACTCCCCACAAGAAACTTCTGTTCCCATTATGCAAAAATGCAGCGTGACCAAAGCATATCACATCTGTTGCATACCCATGATCTCTGACATTGAAACCAGCTGCCCTGCATTTAAAATCAGTTAAAAAAATTTAACTTTACCATCATTCGACTAGGTTTTGTTCAAATTTTCTACAACAAACGGGTCGTCAACGCGTCGTGTTGACAGGGATCCGCCGACAGGTTCTATGAACTGATCGGGGAATTTACGTGATAATTGTTATCATTGATCAATACTTCTAGATCTACACCGCCTTCTGAACGCGTTAGACAATTGATATATTAACGAGTGCCTTCACAAAAACAAGGAAGCTTGTCAATCTCTTTCAAAACTTGTACAGCAGTAGTTTTCTTCCTTATGAATGGACAAATAATCTGACTGACCGTTAGTAAGAAGGTTAAATTCGAACTGTAAGTAGATGCATTGCTGTACTTCACTTGTGGACTTCCCTTCAGCAGATACTCAGAAAACTATAAAGAATGTGACATTTTATATTTGGTAAAGAGAAATTGCAGTTTCTGTAAAGTAAAATCAACTTTTATACAACGCATGTAAACGATATGCTAGTAACGTGTTTAAACTATCTTTTAGGCAGTAGTTGCTTCGGGAAAACGGTCGTGTGTTGGGATGTCCGGCGAAAGGGTAATCAGTAATTATATATAGGAAGATAAATAAGAAAAACGATCTCAAAGTATGGTTTCATTTTGAGTATGGTACGTCTATAAAGATAAAACTACAAATCGTGGTATTCTCTAATTGCTGCCTCACTTTTTTGATCCTTTATATTACACCATTGATAAAGTTCGTGCCAACATTTATCTACGCAACATCGTGGCTGACTTCGCTTTTACTCTGTTTGAACAGTGACAACGATGAGATTCATAAAGTTTCATTTGTTGAACGCGACGTTTTCGGCTTTCTCAAAGCTGGCTGTAACGCGCGGCAAGTCCTCGCATTGTACAAAGGAATATTGGCCATTCACACATATCATGTCCATGATACGCTATTCGACTAGTTTGACAAACGGTATAGATGAAGCTTGTCAAGCATTTTAAAGCATCGGTAACACTTTTTGACTTGAAGGGCTTGTAAATGTTGGACTTCTTTAGAGTTGAGGGTATTTCGATTTACAAGTAAAGCACTGGTCTTTAATGAAGACTGATGAAATTGTATGAAACTATGGTAATTGATTAACTCAACCCTCACAGATAACTTATTAAAGGGACGGTATCCAATGCTTATAACTTTATGGCAAATGTCAGTCCCACCATTGTTAGTCTAAAACTCATTGTTCCTGCCATTCTATAGACGCGAAAAAGACGATGCCTCAAATCAATTAAACTTCAGTTTTCCGATCAATCATCGATTTATGGCATGACAGCTTTTACTCAACTAAAACCCATTATAAGTCACAGGTTTTTATCCTGTAGACACGGCGTCTATCATTTGACGCTTTCTTTCCTACATGTCCAGCAAGGTTCGATACCTTTACAATATTAGGCTTTGAGAACAAACGGTGGACACGGATCTGTAGCAGATTTATCTGAAGTGATCCGACATGAGATAAATATTACTATAAGTCGTCGGAAACCTAATATACGCTTTAAAAATGTCCGACTATTGGTCTACCGACAAGGACATCGCTGGAAACGAAAGGCAGCATTTGCGAGGTTTCTGAACCTGTCAATTGTCAACTTGCGTCTGATAAGGGGAGCATCCCACCGTTTATTTACCTGTACAAGACTGTTCAAGTTAAGGTAGATAGCAGTCTTCTCCCGGGTTTTCCTTAACCAAGTTTCTAATAAATGATAGACTTTAATTACCTTTAATTTGCTGAGGGTATATCAGAACTACATTTCATGAGTGACCGCAACTTTTGATTTTGTCGTCAGCTTTTGTTAGACTACTGGGGTTCTTTCCTACAAAAGCGTTGCCGCGACAACGGCGTGATTGACAGGTCATAGATTTCGGGATGCTCCATGTGCGGATTGGTGGATCGGTGCTATACAAGTACACTGTTGGTCCATCATCATCTTTCTAAATGACAAACTTGTCAAGACTGTCAAAAGGGCATAAACGATCGGGATTTCTTTGATGGCTGACAAAGAAAAAAGATAATCACAAGAT
>LD526705.1:0-10249 GCA_001465055.1 Ptychodera flava
CAAAACGATATGAAGTGAGCCCAGGCAGAAAGTTCTATTCCTACCAAGATTTCTGAAATTTAAGATTTCACCACAACTTTAAGGTAGAACGCACCTCGGGGACAGATATTCGGACTCTCAAACTTTTACAATTCTCTTCTGATATACCACATGTGGGGGTTCATTTTAAAGCTCTTGGTGAAAAAAAACTTTTCACCGGCTTAGTTTTTCGAAATTCGAAAATTTTTATTTTTCTTCATAGAGTAAACACAGGGATGGCGGCCATTTTGAATTTCTAGTATCGGTAAATCTTGGGTTATTTGTTTCTCTAGTACCAAAATTTGCACGGTGACCACCTATTTTTATTCTTGATTTTGAAAGAGAATGATTGAAAGATTCCTTGAGGAAAGTTAGAGCAAAAGTTTAAGTCTTTGACTTTCGAGGTGCATACTACCTTAAGATATTCAATATTATATCTACCATACATAATGTTAGTTTGTTTTGATACAGAACTTGTAGATTTGTATTCCACTGACAGGATTTTTATTTGTTGGTACTTGGCTCATTGCAGTGACTGTGTGTACATACATGATTACTGGTGGAGTTAACAGAGATTATTAATGTCAGTTACAGTTCTGCCATATACATCATACCATAGTACAATTTTATTTGTTGCAAATTAGATTATTGTATTTCAAACGCTTTGAGATATAATTTTCAGGCTTGTTTCATGTTATTTATGACCTCATGTATGTCTATGAACTCCTGGGCATTACTGCAGTGAAAGTGATTCACATTGCCTGACAATCTCTGTCTTGAACAGACAAGTTGCTCTTTAACCATGTTCTAGGATGCATTTTATTTACAATGCAGCATTCACATGACATCCTGCAGTTCTGTCTTCCACTGAGTAGCATGTCAGTTTACAAATTACAATAAAAAAATTCATGTTTTGTTGATCACTTTGTAGACATTGTCAGAACAAATGCAATAGCCTATTGTTCAACAGGTGTTGTAATTCAATGATTATATCAGTTTATAAATACCACAATGTCTGGGGACAACATTTTACTTGCTTTTTGTGAGACAATGAAAGAGAAGGGGTTGTCCTGTCTGCTGTCGGTTCTTGTTGATAAACACTGCCTCTTCTGAGACATTGGCAATGAATATCCAGCAAATGTAAAGCTAATTCAACATTTTATACATCATAGTTCACCAGTTTTGTAGCTTTCCAATCTCTGCAAGACTTTACCAAATAAACTTTGGTTGTATTCATTTGTACAAAGCTGCTTCGGCTGCAGTCGTCAGTTTCAGTGCACCTGCCATTTCAAAATTTTGGATATGTACAAGAGATATTGGGATATGTTGTGCATAGCAACAGACCTATTGTGTGGGTCCCATATGCACAGCCACAGCTGGGAGGACCTCCTCCATCAAACAACTAAACAGACAATGACAGTCTTTTAGATACATATCTATACTGTGATATTTCAACATTGTACATGTCTTCAGATGTACCAGATGATAGGGCTTCCATGTGCTTAGTGTATGGCTGAAAAGGATGATAAAATAATAAACTGTCCCAACAGAAGCAAGACTTCAAGTTTGAAGAATTTTATGAGGTTAAAGGCCTAATTTCATTAATTTTGTGAACACACTCCACTAGCTGTCATAACTTTCTAAGGCTTTATTATTATAACTTTGCCTTCACTTAGAAAACAATTTTGTTTAAAAGAGTTAAGCAGTATGGGTTAAATTTAGTGTGTATGTTTTCACGTCACCGGAAACATGTTATACAAAGCATTATAAGTAGAGATATACTACAGATGTACTGTATCCCAGGAGAAATCAAAAGATTTGGGCCTAGTTAAATTTACAAATCTAGCTGACTCCTAACCTTTTTACCACATTGGTTTCACCCAAACCCATTGTTGTCAATGGTAAGTGTGGATCTGTTAATAGGGCATTGGGGTGAACTGGTAGAAATTCCTGTTGCAGTCAACCTCGGCTGATTATCACCATGCAGGCATCACATGCCTTCATGGTACTGTACATATGTTTTGCCCTGGAGAGATTTAGAGATGTGACTTTGCAGAATTAAGATGGCACACACAAGTGCATTTTCTGTTCGTTGCACAGAGTAATACAAACAGCCAGAAAGATACACTGCAAGTAATAATCTTGTTGAGGGGTACTGTAGTCGGAGCATGGTACATACATATTGTACCATTATGTGTCACATATGTATCAGTAAAGACTCATACATATATGTAGTTGCCCTGGTAAATTTGTGCCGCCAGTCTGGTACATTCTGTGACATTTTAAAAGTACCACCAGGTACCAGTACATGTATAGAGGAGAGGCAGGTTCAAAAGTGAAGTGGTCCCATAAATCTTCAGAGCTTGTATTGATCACCATTAGAGGCAGACTAGCTTTTAATGTGAAAACTGCTGTCGATGACATCTACAGATCTTTCTCATAATGGCACATTTACCAGAGACATACAACGCATGCAGTACTTTGCATCGCTAGAAAGAGTCTTGTAGTTGGAGGAAAGTGGTTCTGTCACGGAATTTGCCATGAGGGAAAGGTAATATTTATAGATATTGAAGTGTACTAGTGATTTGCAATGATTTTTATCTATTCAAGTACATAGAAAGGTATATATGTGTTCAAGAATTTGCATGCTTTTGGTATTTTGTATTCAGTGACTTCCACATTCACTTTGGTTTGGAGCTGATTGACAGAGATAATGACCAGCTGTCTTTTAGAACCTAGTAAACACACACTATTAATTTCAATTGCAATACATATACATGTACATTTATTGTGTACATGTCAAAGGGAAAGATAGCATTTCACTTGCTAGTTCTACCATAGACCCTGGAGCGACTAACTCCAGGGTCTATGGTTCTACTTTGCCTACAATCAAGTGCCATTGATTCAGTAATTGATTCAGGGCATGATTTAGACTGCTGAAAACTATGGTATGTCCAGAGAGACAAGGGTGTAGCATGGTGCCAATGTCCAATGTTTTATTATATCACTCATTTCAACATTGAGCTTTGGACTTTTATGTGAGGAAATTATAATGTTCACACCCATGCCACTTTTCCGATATATCCCACATAGATTGGAATACATGTAGTTTAAATCCAAATGTTTGCATTTGTTGGATCAAGTTACCAGGGGTTACAAGATCAATGCAACTACCGTGTCCGTCCATCCTGTCAGTTGTTTATGGCACAATCATGTGTATGGCACAGAAAATCACATGAGCAAAATTCATCGTGTAATATTAAAACTTTTCACATAATAATTATTAAATCTTGGGCGTTTGAAATGTGTTTACACATCCAATGTGCAGCAGATTTTCAGTCCTCAGGATCAAATATAAAACTGAGTGTTTTCTACACAGTGTTGTGATTGTCTATCACTTACTGAGGAAGAAGGGACCTTCTAACATCACATACTGACTGCAATCAGTCTCCCAGTGTTCAAAAATGATGCATAAGTAAGGGTCAAAAAGGTAGTGACTGGTTACAAGAAATATCCACACAGATGTCATTCTCAGACTTTCTCTGTAAATCACTTTAACTGACTCCAGACCTGGCCTCTGTGGTACCGACTCATGTACATGCCACACGGGTTGCCTCAAGTCACAGCTGTGTACTCTAGACCTACAGTGCAGTCCGCTTCATGAAGTTGAACCCATAAGACATTTTGCTGTGCTTTATACATGATAAATCTGATACTGTACTGTGTTTCAAAGTGAGAGGAAACAAATTTATACACATCAATGATCATGGTATGACCAAGTCTGATTAGAATGATTTACTTGCATCATGACATATTAAGTATGAAATATGCAATATATAATAATTAATGATGAGAATATCTTTTAAAATGCAGAAATTGTTATGCACAGATTAACTCTAGTGCTGAACTTTCTAGGTGAGCACTCCAACCGTATTTACAGATTTAGTTGCAGCATTGGATTGAATAAATCATGTTAGGCTGTCTGTTCTGCCAGGCAAAAATTAAATGAAATTATACTGCATTTTATTATGAAGTACATATTGAGTTTGTCATGTGACTTTACAGCAGATTTCTGCTTTCAATATGTGTAGAGTTAGTATCCAATAAAGGAGAAATGATAAAATCAGTTGAAATTTTACTGTTTGTCAAAGGGGTGATGGTCCCTGTAAGGTAGCAAATAGCCAAAGGCTTGCCGGAACTTTAGCAAAACATGCCTGCATGAATTTCCGGCTGTAACATTTAAAAATAGATTAAATAATGTGCTTCTCAGCCAAAGAATATACACAAGGTTCTGTTCTTTCTTATGCTGCAGTTTATGTAGTTAATGTAAATGTTATTTCATAGTCTACCAAAATCAAAATATTTAAATTGCTGCTTATAAATTTACAACCAAAGATTGTCATTTGCATTTTGCATTGTGAATTCAAGTCATTCCCTCCCTCTCTCTCTCTCCAGTAGATTTATTGCATGACTTAATCATATTTTTCATACAAAAATTTTTTAAATAGTCTCTACACGGGTGTATGTTGATTTTCATTTTCTCACTTTCCAAGGCTATTCTTTCCACACTTGTAACCATTCACATGACTTTTTATATATCTCCAATTTGTTTGTCATCTTTGCCATTTAGCCGTTGCTGTTTACATGTATTTGATATAGATGTATACAAAAAATTTTAAAAAGTGAGCTTTTAAGAGAGAGTAAGATTTTATGGGCAGAATTTATCACTTTCTGTCATTGAAACCTAACTTCTGTACCTTGCCCCATATGCTAGATATATTCACAGCTTACAGTGTAGTTGTAATCAAAGCCATCAGTTGATAAGGCCAACCTCTGAGCATTAAGCTTTTCCCACCGCTGTTCAGAAAGGGGAACTGTTGTTGTGTGGGAAAGTGACCTCTACCGAATTCATGCCTTGTTGAACATGCTGATTACAAACTGCTATCAAGTTCATTACCAGATTTTTACTTTGAAAGGCTTACTGTAACACATATACCATAAAGTTCAACGTATGTCAACTGGTGTGCCATATGGGCAATTAAAGCCCCAATCTGCCACTTTTAACAATATTCTCATGGCCTTATTTCCAAACTAATAGTGCTCAAGTCAATTTTGTTGCCCTTATGAAATATAACACAGACAATTTTTTTTTCAGATCGAGACAATTTCCTTTCAGATTTTTCCCAACATTTTGATAAAAAACAGTAGCAAATGCAAATTTATGTCTGTTTGGTCCAAAATTATCAAAACACTTACAGAAAAATTCATAAAAATTGGTGAAATGTTGCACTAAAATTTAAGTGGGAAAAAATACAGCAGTCAAAAGTTTTAAGACACATTGTTGCATTTATGAAGAGAAATGTGTCTGCCTGGTAGAAGTGATGCAAGGCTATATTTAGATATACAGTGTACAAGTAATATCTTGCGATGCACACAAGAATATGGCTTTTACTTCTGATATAAATCTAGATATTACATGTATAAGCCTTCTCGGTGAAATAACCGAGAATCTACATGTATAATGTGATAAACTCAATATTCCCCTACAAACACTTCAATAAAGTTTGATGTTTAGGGAGCTCATGTATTTATGTAAAATAGAAGCACAGTTAAATTCTGATGGTGGCACAGCTGTTAAAGTAGCTATTACAATTTGAACTTGCCTGTGTTTTCATGTTACTCCAAGGTCACCGTAGGATGGACATGACACAGCTTGAACTAAGTAGATGTAATTATGAGGCAGTTAGAGGAAATTGGATGACAGCTTTTGAAAGGAAAAATGCATAAAAGACAGATTCTGTACCCAGGGCTTTAAGATGTGACAATGATATACAAGAGTGGTGTTTGATCAAAGAGACCTTTCTTATTGCGTACAAAGGTATACACTGCGCAGGATATATGAAAAGAAAATTGTGTAAATTTCACTTGTGACCAGAGAGCCCTTAGCATTCAAGGTGATACTTACTCATCAGATCACTCAATTAACTTTATGCTTTCCTTTTGATCTTTCAGAATGGGAGGAAAGGGCGGAGCCAGTGGGAGTAGTTACACTCCTGTAACACCAAATCACAGTGAGACAGCGGTTGTGTACAAAATTGGCATCTATGGTTGGAGGAAGAGGTGCCTGTACCTTTTAGTGCTTATACTAATGGTCACAGTTATCGTAAACCTTGCCCTGACAATATGGATACTCAAAGTCATGGATTTCTCCATAGTAAGTATCGTAAAATGTCATCAAGTAGATGCACTAATGTACACTTTTATGTGATTTTCAAAGCTCATAGATGTGTACTTCCTTTGCAAACACACTGAGATTCTAAGTAGGGTGGTGTAGCAGTAAATGCATACATGTACTAGATTATCGAAAGTTCCAGTGTACCTGTCTAGTATTGTTGATAATGAATTTAGTGTTGTTCTCAGTGGATTCTTGCATGACCAAGTGATGGTAGGGGAGAGGGCTAACACTTGCTCCTAATGATGCCCCTCGGCTGAGTGAAATCATACAGCCAAAACAACACAACTGTCTGTTGACAGTCTTGTAGGTGTAATTAATCAATACAAAACTTCCAAGTCTTGTATGTGTTGATTAATCAATTAATACAACATGAACATAATATGTAATTCTGTAGACATACTATTTGCACAACCATCACACCTCAATGCACAATCCACAGACCGTGACGTAAAGTGATATATATGTATCTACAAGTACAGGCCCATACTGTATACATGTACACCCATTGCACACCCAATCAACAGTCAGTCCAACCGTCCATCACACATGCAGGCACAGAGCCCATAAATTTCACTTTACTCTGAAATGAAAAGATGTTCAATCGCTCACCCCTGCAGTCATTTCTTTAGACAACCGCGACCTTTAAACATGGCCGTTCACAAACTACACTTCAGTTTTATCTCCAGAACTATGGCTACACAACCCCCAACCTCTTGGTCTTTGTGTGTCACAGCCATGTCTAAACCGAAAACTCACAATCTCACCTGTAGGGCAACACTATACAACCACACGGAACAGGATAATATTACACGTACATTTTCCTCAACGTCACACAAAGTAATCCAACTAGTTTCAGTATTTTCAGTGTCTCGGATAATCAGAATGAAAATATTCTGCAAAGAAATTTATATTACTGGTTGATTCATAACAAATTGGTGTGGTTTGTGTTTTATCTGAAAACATGTGCTACTGGTAACAGTGGAATCCATATTCCCATCAATCTTTGCCACATACAGCGACGAGTATGCAGCTACTTCACATCTATTACATATTTGATAAAAAAAGAACAGTATTTAAATAAAGATGTAATGAAGAAACTGGTGGCCACTTAGAAAGAATTGTCTTGGTTGGACATGTGCAGTCGACATGTAGTAATCTATATTAATTCTCCATTGACTTTGAATGATTCGCCTCATAATAATGCGCTGGGTTACATAAAAAACTTGCGAGTTTTCCATGGTTACCAAAAATTCTGGTGTGATTCAAAAGGCTTGTACAGATCATCCTTGTTGCAAAAAGGAGCTATAATGACTGCATACAGAATTTTGAAAAGTTCAAATAAATATTATATTGTGATCAAAACATTCATGTTATATTAATTGTAGAGTTTCTTGGAGAAAGACATGTTGATAAAGCAATATGCATATTTGTAGATCCATCCATCATGTATGTTCAGAGCTGTGGAAGAGTGTAGCTCACAGTATTGAAGTTTATTACACCTCACTCATTCAGCGTGCACTGCCATTGGTTAAATACGACTCACGTGACATGAACGTGATGATGCCCTCTGCGAACGTGATGATGCCCGCTGCGAACTTGATGATGCCCTCTGCATTTGATATTACATGGATGACGTCATTTTACTTACTGCGCATCCTTTCTGCGCATAACAAATTGTCGTTCGCTTGTACTTGCTACTATCGCTGCGAAACGTCATGCAGAGCTGTCACCGGCACAGTTAGACGATATTTTGATGCAAGTAAACAGCAAACGAATGGAAATGGCAACAAGGAATGCAATTTCTGTGTTCAGCGACTATGCAAGCAACAAATTTGGATACGCGACTGAGGAGATCGGCAAACTTTCAGCGGCAACCCTAGATTTGGCACAGACAACATTTTACGGCTACGGCTACGGCTCGGGCATCATCAATATTTCGATCATGACCACCATCCCTTGGGCAGGCAATAAATCGTGATCTTGCCCTCGCTCTCATGTGTTATTATTTAAATATACCCTTCCAATCATTGCTTCTTGGGTGTGGTGTGTGAATGTCACACTGCCAGTGGTTTGATAAATGTCATATTTTCACTGCAGGCCAGCAATTTCACAATCCATTTACACTCTATTAAGTAACTAATTGGAGAAAGTGAAAGTATGATAATGGGTGCCAATAAATGAGGCAGACATGCACTGTACAAAACATTACCACTGCGTAGCACAGACCTACAGCAATACACAGGCATAGTTTGAACATGACTTGAAGTGTGCCAGATGTGAATGGGTCACTGCTTTGGAATTTCTGATATGTTTCAGTGTTTCTAAAGAAAGTATCCTATCAATAGGTCAGTGTTTCTGTTAGAGGAAAGATAATCCACCAGTACAGCAGATTTACATTCCACAAGTCCAGTTAACAAAGTCTGTGGAGATAAAGATTTACAAAAGCAGTGTTAATATTCTTTACCTGAAACAAGTGAAAATAGCTTCAAATACTTGGCTGAAATCCTCTTGCTCCATGTGATTTCACATTCAGTTCGTTATGCAAATTTCTTGTCGCGAAATGTAGATCTGTTACCAGCGTTCTTTATGGTATCTTTAAGTTTAGCTATACATGTACTTACTTTTTAATGAGGCTGTTTTTAGTCATCAGATCTTTAATATATTCCCAAATAGCTTCCAGCTTTTTACAGTGGTGAAAAAATCAGATACCCTATCTGTTCCCAGGCAGCTTATTTTAAACAGTGAATGTGACCTCATGTATAATGAAACGATAACAGCAGCTTTGTACAGTCTGTGTTATTTCTGTATTTGCGCTGTTTAAAACCAGGTGTATGCCAGAAGAGACA
Source organism: Ptychodera flava (assembly GCA_001465055.1). Taxonomy (NCBI): domain Eukaryota; kingdom Metazoa; phylum Hemichordata; class Enteropneusta; family Ptychoderidae; genus Ptychodera; species Ptychodera flava. Next base: position 9,100 of record LD526705.1, read on the forward strand.
GTTGCCCTCATTCCATTTAAAATGCATTGGCCACAATCAACAAAGTACAGTATCTGAGTATGGTATAATACCAGAGAGGGGATATTTATGTTTTAAACAGATGTTTATCACATGTAGGAGCTGATAGCATCAGGTAGCATTGATTTTGATAACATCACTGTAGTCACTTGTAAGTGAAGTGGGAAATCAAGAAACATATTTTGTCTCTAGAGTTAACCAGTATTATCAGCCAAGTCACTCTTCAATTGCAACCATGTGGCTTTGACAGCTTTTGAGGCCTGGCAATTCTTGTCAACATCAAATAAACCTTAGAACCGGATTGAAAGCATAGTGGCTCAGATTTTGATCTGAAGGTTTTTCTTCTCTGAGGCTGACATGTTGTCATTTCTTTGCTTGACATGTCAAAGTCCTGAGGGAAATCACATTGCATGGCGCCTGTAGTTCTTTGAGGTTGTTCAGTGTCTGTGCATATGGTTTGCCAGAATTATATCCTAGGGTCTTGATGAAAAAATTGGATAGACTGAACCAAACAAAAAATAATATATGCCACAAATGTACAGTGGAAATGTTTGATTTTACATGTTGATCTTCACAATTTAATGTCAACTGTGTGTATAATCTCCATCATGCAATATTGTCAGCACAGAAAATCATTGCCCAGTATAGTGATTTCTAGTTTGTTTCAATCTTGGAGAATTATTCCGTCATGGAATTACCCTTCTAGCCTCTATCCCACCTCACCATTTTCTTATTCCATAGTGTACAAGTCCAACATGTCATTTTAAACCATGGGGATCATGCCATGCTTTTACAATGAAAAAGAGATGGTGATTCAGTTCAGTTCTGATCAGTGGCAGTTCAATGCCGCATTTATCAGCAGACAGCGCCGTTACATAAGCCCATATTCAAAACATGTTTTATGCAAGGCTACTGCAAATCACAGAGTAAGGTGCGGAATTGTGTCTTTTACACTGATGCGTTTCTAAACTCCATGTATTGTCTATGGGAGCTAATGTAGCTAAAGTGGCTAAACACAGCTAAACAACTACCAAACTATCGTCCTAAACTTTATAAATTTGCCGCTATTCAGCTAGGGCTTGGGGTGATATATCCGATATTTAGCGCGATAATTATCGTTCTAAACTTTATA
>LD526786.1:0-11054 GCA_001465055.1 Ptychodera flava
TGGCAAGCGAAGATGCTGCCTTACCAGATCCAAACCGATTTTAAGTATTTTTTTCAAAGAAAATGAAGTGAACAAAATTCTTTAAAATCTACAAATGCAAATTTATGTAAATTTAACCAAATTTGGCAGATGAAATTACGAATCAAATTATCACAATATTTAAACCTCAGTAAATATCGTATATTGCACGTTTCATACCTGAAACCTGGACTAAAAATAACAATTTCTGTCAGTGACTCCAATACGAATACGAATACGAAAACGAATACGAAAACGAATACGAAAATAACTTCAGTATCGTCTCAAACGGGCTAAAACCATAGGGGACTGAGGAGCCTTGTTTGTTTGTATGTTTATGCGTTTCTTGATTTGTTAGGTATAATTTTTTCCAAATAATATAGAGAACCAAATAAAGACTTGTATTTGTGTCGACGTAACATGCTTTCGGAATGCGCAGCTCCAGCCTTCGGCGCTTCGCTTGCGATCCCCCCCCCCCCCCATCTTCGTGCGAAGGACTACACCAATAAAAGACAGATAAAGGCACAAGAGACTGTCGACAGTCTAGAGACTTTGGTCTGATAGACGATCGAAAAGCAGAAGTTGAAGACAAGCTCAGACCACAGGTAGCTGTTGCTACGTGAACCACAGTCCCCTTAATTAATGAAAATGAAATGAAATTTCTCCTTGATAAAGCTCCATCACTTAAACACCAAAAAGTTATAGCTGGATTAATGAAAACAAATTTAACAAGCAATTATGAGGTCTTTTGGAAAAATTTGATCACTGATGAAAATAGTAATAAAAACGTACGCCAAAATAAAACATCATTATAGATTAGAACCCTACTTAACACAGTTACAAGGTGAGAAAAGAAAATTACTCACCAAACTTCGCATAAGCAAGCATGATCTAGCAATTGAAAAAGGGAGATACACTGTTCCAAAAACCCCAATTACTGAAAGATAATCAATGTAACACCAACAGTATCGAAGATGAAACATATTTTTCATATAGTCTGTCAGAAATATAAACTTGAAGTCCAAAGGAAGAACTTTTTCAGTAAAATCAAATTTCCAAAATTATATACAACTGAAAGCCAGCTTACTTTTCTACTAACAAAACAAATGTTATCTTTTACTGAACAACTTGCAGATTATTTTATATAAACGAAGAAATACCGAGTTATGGCTTTATTGTATTACTTTATCTTTATTGGAGAAAAGTTTGAACTTATTTTTGTATCACACTTTTATTGCCACAAATGTGATGTAAATCCTATATTTACAAGCAAGCAATAAAATATTATTATATTATTTACGGCCTATCGTTGTCGGTAAGGCCATCCGGGGTCACGCTCCGTAGAGTAAACGTGGATGACCCGACCTGACACCCTCAATGTAACGCAAAGTTAGATAGTTGTATATGAACAGAAAACAAGCGATAATTGTAAGCGAGCCGCAGCGTGTATTGATGTTCAAAGCCGCGTCAAGAGTCCATGGCATATCTTAAAGCAGAAACCGTGTTAATTACTGGTTGCAGCCGAGGCATCGGCTTGGAGTTGGTGAAACAATTTCTAGGACTACCAATGCCGCCTGCACACATATTTGCCTCATGCAGGTCACCAGATACTGCTCACGTGAGTATCCACATCAATGTCAGATTTGGAGATCTTACACGGTCAAAGTCGTGTCGGTCACTAATCATCACCTGCTCGCACGGGTCCGTTACTTCGCAGTCCAAACACAGTCGCTCGAGAGCTATTCAGCTCTGGGACTATTCGCCCCATAGACGAGTGTACAGAAGCGAGGGGTATTTCTCGCTTCTGTACACTCGTCTATGGGGCGAATAGTCCCAGAGCTGAATAGCTCTCGAGCGACTGTGGTCCAAAGTAATGCAACAAGTCTTGGAGCATGCATGTTTGCGACCATTCTAGTCTCACACAGTGTTCATGGGGTGGTCGTGGCGTCAGCTGACCCCACATCGTTGACCCTTGATCAGCTTCATGGAACTTAGGGAGCCGTCATTATTTACGCCCTGGGGGGGGGTCCGGAGGAATTGCTTTAGTAACTCCAAAATTTCGAGTAACCCCCCTGCCAACCATGACGTGTTTGAGTAACCCCCCTCTCTGCTACAGAAATTTTGAGTGACCCCCCCCAAAAAAAAAATGGGAAAGTTAAATATCTATACAGAAAAATGGATTGCTGCTTCGACAGGCCCTTTACAGACCCTGATTAAACGCTGTGGTACAGGTCTGTGTCGGAAAAAGGTTCTATTGATGTGACAGGGGCTGATGTACAGATCTGTATCCAGTGCTGTGATGACATGCAGTGTTCTCTGCAGGATTTTTTTACAAGAGGGTGAAGATATGATTCGAAAGCACCACAAGCGACCGCACAAGCGGTCGTGGGGGGAGGTCAGGAGGGGGTGTCCCCCTCCTGCCGTTAGAGCTTTTGAAAAATAGAGATTAAAATGGTGTTATTTGGTGGCACTTGGGGAGTATATTTTTCAGATTTTTTTTTGTATAAAAAACTCAAAGGAACAGAAATCTGAGACAGTATTCCAAAACTTATATTCCAGTTCACTGATATCAATGAAGATTACATTTTTTGAAAACGAAAAAATAGCGACAGACAAACATTCTATTAATATTTATTATTTATTATTATTTTCCTGCAATAAAAGATCGCTTTGTTGTCAAGGCATTCCACTGGTTTTAAACTTTATAGAATCAGAATTAGCTTGCTTTACACATTTTCCCCTATCGGTAACCTATACAATGTAGAATATAGAAAGCAGACGTTTCTAATGAATGATCAGGCACGTATATCAATCTTTAATCAGAAAATACTGAAAAATGTACTCAGTATTAGCCTCTAACATAAGGCTTGCCACGTCGAATAGCTGATCATTCTCGTCTGAAGGTCACAATAACGTGAAACACATGGTGTAATGAGATTTTAGTTTCTACTTGAAACCACCTGTATTATGATATATATATATATATATATATATATATATTATATGTGTGTTTGTGTGTGTACATATGCCACATACATACCTCAAGCATACATATTACTGTTCTTTACTATTATTGTTGTATTAATTCATAATTTCACTAAATGCTTCAGTACATATCAACAAAATTGAGAAGCCCCCCCCCCTTCTTGTTCTGCACTTTTGAGCAACACCACCCCCCCTATCCTTATAACTTTTGATTATTTGGGTGACCCCCCTCAGATTCCTCCGACCCCCCAGGCCATAAATAATGACGGCTCCCTTAAAAAGCTTTGCGCAAGGCTTGGCATTTATTAAGTTGATCTGCACGGTCCTTCATTGGTTTATTTGTAAACGATCAGCATTCTTAACTTTTTCTATCTTATTCGATAAAGTGTAGCTGACATGTGGGTCCATTATAGCTGTGGTGTTTTCGGACGGGATTTTTGCCTTTTACGGGCCGGTCTTGACTTTTACGTTTTTAACCCCGTAACTTGTGGCAAGTTTTTCAGTATTCTGCTACCGTGTCTGACCATAGTCCGTTTGTCATTTCGAGAAATTTCGAGTATCCTTTTTGTCATCACAGCTTGTATGTGTGTAGTGATCATTGTTTATTGTTTACAAATGAATTCTAGTCGGGACTTGACTACATTTTTCAATAATAATAATGGAGATTATACTCATATATCAGGTTGTGTTGATAGCTAAATACTTGGCATTACATTACAGTTTAGGCATTCAATGCAGAAAGTGTTGGGAGAACAAAAGTTCTAAAAAATAGCCAAAAGATACAGCTTGTGGAGCTTTAAAAATGTAAAAGTCAAAACCAGCTCGAAAAAGGCAGAAATCCCGTCCGAAAAAACCACAACTATGGACCCACAGCTACATAAAGTGTAGACTGTGGCGTGTCACGTGGTTAATGTCATACCGCTGCACTGTTGGTATGGATATCGACATAATTATAATTAGAAAAAATATTACTTCTAAATTTGAAATTGCAAAATGTACAGTTATATATACATGTATAATGTTGTTACATACAAACACACATACATATACATATGCACATATTCATATAAACGTATCGGTACACACATACACCACACCAATGTATATTCGTTACATTACAAATTTCAAATGTTCACGGGTAATTCTAGCTGTGGAAACGCAGCCATCTGTGGGGAGGGGGCTGCATGCGTCTATGCGGGTCATCAAAATGTGAACCCCGGAGATATCCGTGGCGGGGTTGACCTTTTGATGACCCACATAGACGCGCGCTACCCAGACACAGATAGCTGCGTTTCCAAAGTTAGGGTAATTCCTATAGGTTGGTGACTCGTGTGAGCCTTGTTGAATCCTTCTTAAGGATCGCTTGTCAGAAATGTTAGTTAAAAAAAGTGACCCCATATAATAGATATTGGAACGCCCACGTTTGTCCGACTAAACGATCAGTTCAGTTCGTGGAGTTTCAGAAATGTATTCGGGGAATGTAGGTTCGTATCCTACATTAGTCTATTTTAATTCTTCATATATATATATATATATATATATATATATATATATATATATATATATATATATATATATATATATATATATATATATATATAATAAATACACACATGCACAGGTTGATGTTCCATAGGTACCAAGGCTGCTACAGTTCTAGGTGTCTTTGTGTTCCTGCAAAACGACGGTGATATTAACGGACCGTCTCAGATTGTCGCATAAGTTCAAAAAGTGAAATTTATTCGTTTACGGGGGAGGGGATTTGACCTCCATTCAATTAGTGAACTTCATTTTCGCACTTTTATTTTAGGTCTCTTTATATTGTGTGTAAAAATTAACAAAAATGCACACTCGTACCAACAAATTTTGCAGGAACTATTTCGAACTCGTTCGTGTCATACTGGCGGTGGTTAGTACTCAAAATTGATCGATTACTTGACGATGTAATTTGGTCAGGGGTAACATATTCTTCAGTAGTTGTATAGCAAAATGCTACATTGTACTCTCAGGAAGGCATCAACATTTCGCCCTTTTGAACTTTCGTTCAAGGGGAGGGGAGGAAAGGGGATTTGATGTAAAGGAAGGAATTTAGTTTCATGAACTTATGCGACAATCTGGGACGGCCCTAAAGCTTACAAATATGTTCACAATTGAAAATAAGACCGATTTTGATGAAATTGTAATCAGTGCAACTTATGTTTTTCATTTTGTTCTCATTTAAGTGAATACAATGTATTCACGAAGAGGCTAATTTACTGTCGATAATTTTCAATATGTCAATGAAAAATATAATAGCAAAACAAACATAACATCTGATGGTTTTTACAGGAATTGCAGCAGATAAGCAAGGACAACCCGTCTGTAACAGTGCTCAAAATAGGTAAGACATGAATAGAATTCTTCCAATACATTCAACGCTAACCATTGTCATATCCATCGTTGGTGAAGCTTATGAAGGCTGGAATGACATCGTAAGCTTACATCTAATATATCCCTCATACTGCACTAGGCCCAGACGACTTATCACATGGCACTTTTTTAGTATCAAAGTAAAGATCACACTGTACTCAGTTTGTCAGGTCACTCCATGCATAGTGAGTATTAACGTGATAATCGAATCAATTGTGTACAATGACACCTCTGTTTGCACGATCATATGATCGTATGATCATTGAGATGAAGATCATTATCAGCAAAAACCACACCACAATTGGCGCGATCATATGCAAATAGCCATTGGATATTGACGTTTAGCACGACAGTCGTGTCTGTAAAATTACAAATTCGAATTCTATTGGCACGGTCGTATTAACGTTAAACTGCCACTGCATTGCATGATTGAAAATTGAGAGACAATAAAACAATGCATTATGTTAATCGGTTTTATAAGATTATGAGAGTTCGCAATTTCGTTACGGTTTGGATACTTCTCAAAGAGATTTATCAGAGACCATAAATCCGACTTTATCACCGTGAAACCTGTCATAAGAAAGAGAGGGGGCGCGAGGGACAAGTGGCTCATTATATACACAAAACTACATAAGGATTTCCAGAGGGTTGTTTACATAAGCAGATTACAATGTGTAAAATATGATTTAATTAAAGATAATCATAATTTATTAATAATCATAATTATAACAACAATAGGGTTTCCAGAAGGTATTCACACAAAATAGACGACAGTTTGTAAAAAAGCAAGATTTTATTATTCTGTATCATTCATAATGATAATTTATCAATATTCATAATTAATTTTTGATCATATCTGGAAATATCAACACAAATAATGTATAATTAGCCTGTGACAAGATCATAGAAGGATATATTTTACCATACACCGTAGAGTCTATATGATTTTATAAAATATTTATACACTGAAACGCTTGGGCACTCGGGATTTCGAATGTTGCCAGTTTGCTTACGGTTTGTAAATCACACAATTGTTTGATATGCCTAGTTATAAAGTCTTAAGTTCCTCAAGATCAGTTTTGTTATAACAACTTGAGCCCTAAATGATCTGAACAATATAGCAGATCGTGACTGGATATTTTTACTTTATATAGCGACACTATCAAGAATTTTCAGTTGTTAAGTGTTCGGTAAATGTGTGTTTACCAGATTGGGTCATACATTTTTTTAAATTTTTTTCAGTGAAAATCTTCAGAACCTTACTGAGCTTCACAAGCCATGATTAAATTGCTTGTTTCCTGTGTGATTTTTTCATGCGTTAAACACACAGGCTGTAAAGATAAATAAGATATTCTTGTTATTTCTCGGAGATGTGGAAGACGCGACGACAATTGAAAGTGCAGCCTTGCAGATGGAACAGATTCTTGACGGGAGCGGGCTAAATTTGCTGATAAATAATGCTGGAATTTCTCGTTCAGAACAGAATATTGATGACGTGGAGGAAGAAACAATGATATCAATCTACAGAGTGAATACAGTTGGTCCACTATTAGTTACAAAGGTAAGAAATAATTGGTGAGTATAGGTAGATCAACATTTGATGTATACAGTCACCTCCAATCTAAATATGCCAATACATGGTCAAAGGTGCGTTCCTTGGTATTCAAAATGCTCATGTGAGGGCGCTGTCTTTAAAACGCGGCCAAACGCTTAAAATCTGTGATTCGTTTTTAATAGCTTTTCTCTTTCCATGCTAGCTGTGGCAAAATTGGAACAGGTGACAGTATACCTTTAAATTAGCCCTGCGTACAGGTCTGTGTGTTCCCGGCGTTATACGGCCTCCACCACAGCACTGCAACGGTCTATGGAGATAACTGGGGATTCTGCGGTCCGGATCCGGGCCGCAACGAAAAAACGGTCTTTTTGGCCGAAATTCTGCTCCATCGGGGCAAAATCCTTTCCCTGCCTACCTAAACCTCCTAACCCACAGTTACGAGTGTAGTGATACATAGCGGCGGCCGCATAATATGCACACTACGCGGCGGCCGCTATGTATCACTACACTCGTAACTGTGTCCTAACCGACCCCAGAAAAGATGCGATTAACTTCTCCTAACGTCCAAAACAGCTCGTTTTCTGAAACATAACGTACTCGACAAGTTGTTTACCCATGGAGATCGCCATTTTGAATCTATCCAGTTATCTCTATTGACCGTTGAAGGGCTGTGGTGGAGGCCGTATAATGTGCAATGAAGGAAAGTGGCGTGCCCTTTTAAGGAATTTTACCCATACCTTTGCAAAACTGTCTAGATGCTCTACCAATTGAGGTATTATGGATCAGGTCTAGCTCGTGCTGATGTCTTAAGTCTTTACAATTTTTTGTAATAATTGTAACATAAATGTGACAGTATATCCAGGCTGAATTTAATTGTCACGCCATCCTGTTAGCCATATGCTGGAAATTGTTTATTGTGTAAGTTTGTTTTTCTATGTGTTTTGATGGCGAAACTAAGAACAAACATTTCTGGAAAGCAATAATAGATTGAGAAAGAGTACTTCAGCAAAATCGCCACAATAAATACATTAACCGGTCAATTCTTTCCATAAGAGGAGAATCAAGCTGAAAACTGTACGACTGACAATTTTGAAAGTACAGTGATAAAATATGGTCAGTTACGTATACATCTGCCATCTAAAACGAAGATTGCATAAAATCTGTGTTTTTTTATTTCAATATCAACTTAACATTTTGATTTCTACAGAGATTTCTGCCTCTCATAAGAAAGGCAGCACAGACCTATGGTAAAGATGAGTATAGCGCATCACGTGCTGCAATCATGAATATATCCAGTAAAAGAGGTTCAATGTATGAAAATAAAAGTGCCGGATATTACAGCTGTAGATGTTCTAAGGTAAGTTTAAATTCAGCCGAGGTGTCAATTAGTTTAAGATTTGAAGCATGTAAAAGAGTTCCTTGATGATATGTTAAGACAGCAAATGAAGTCCATCTTTTCGTCCTGGAACATTCTCGCGAGCCAGAGCATAGTTTCCGCTCCGCTGACCTACGCAATAATCAAGGCTAAGCTGTTGCCGTAAAGAGGCTCGTGATTTGCGACGATGTCCTGGAATTACGTCATCACAACTAAGCTCCAACCCGTCTTGGTCACGCAGCTTCACTTTGATAACATAGACCACCCTTCCCTATGTACATATGCACTTTATTCACAAAAGACGTGATAAAGTGCTTCATAAATGGTTGAAAAATTTGATCCCTCTTACCGCAAGACTTTGGTCAAAATAGCTGCTATTATTTAAAACGGAGTGAGGGGACCCATTGAGGGGAATTGAGCAATACTTAAATTATTTTGCACAATACATCTGATACAGAAGAAAACTACTATAGGAAAAAAAACCAAGAATCAGTGTTCTGGGATAACACAGAGCAAATTTAAAACATTTCCACTGTGGTTCCAGAAAGAGTTAAAAGGAAGAAAGATAAAGTTGCAAACAATGGTATGTAAACGAATCTCCTCTTCCTACAGATTGCTTTGCATATGGTTAGCAAAAACCTGAGCATTGAACTGGAAGCTGACAAGATACTGGTGGTAAATCTAAATCCAGGATGGGTCAAGACTGATATGGGAGGACCTAATGCTATTATTCCACTGGAAAAATCTGTCAATGGTTTGATGAATGTCATGGCAACAAGAACAAAGGAACACAATGCCTTGTTATTTGATTTCGAAGGCGTGCTGATTCCATGGTGATCTGGTTTTAAACCTAAAAGAAATCTGTTTGTCTTATATATCTTTTGAAATTAAAATTATATCCAGCCTGCCAGAAGCGCCCGATTGTCGTATGCTGCATGTTGTCCACCAGTCTTTCTAAATACAAACTTCCTCAATAAACAACTATATATTTAGAAAGAGTGACGGACATTGCTGTGTTAAAGGATGGTCTGCTTTATTGCACATGAAGGATCGACATTTGTACAAACTCACAGCTTTTTTTTGACAAACGAGCATTAACAGAAATACAACTCTTTATTGCTCATTGTATGTATTGAACAAATCACAAATAACAAACAAACTCAGACAAGCAAACAAAAAGGAAATTCGCATGTCTGACAGGTGGTATCATGAGACCATCTCCGTTAAATTTAAATTCGTACAAATTTTAGCGCCTACAAATATCAGCTGGTGGCTATTCAATTTATTCTTGAATTTTAAGCATAATAATTTTGAAGCATACTTTTAACAAACAATCTTGAAATGAGATTCTAATTTGCAATTTGTTCGAAAATTAATAAAATTGAATCAAGGACATTTACGGGAAATCTCACTTTCGAGTGCTCGCTGCACAGCCGGCCACACCGACCAACCTCTCACTGTGTAGCGCCCTCTAGAGAGCAAAATGTTGAACGTTTTACGGCATGATGCAGAGGTCATATGTCATATGAGGACACAGTACACATCTTGTCACTAAAAAGCAAATGCAAGCAGCAGGAGCTTGGACCAGACCCTTGACGTCTACAGTGACATAGAAGTTCAGCAATATCATACTGACTTGTAATAATCTTCAAAGTAGTGTACATGGCATCTTTACAGGCAAAAACCGTGTTAATCACTGGTTGTAGCAGGGGCATCGGCTTGGAATTTGTGAAACAATTTGTCCGACTGCCATCTCCTCAGTCTCCTCCGGTACATATATTTGCATCGTGCAGGTCGCCAGATACCGCGCATGTAAGTATCTTGATAATCAAGTCCTGCTTTTCCAGTTCTACCTGTCAAAGTCGCAGTCGCAATTCTAACAACCTTGATGGTTTTAGATGAAATTGGTGGACACGCATCTTTTAGACAATTTGAATTCTCGACCGCTGGCCATCCGGCCGGGTATTGCGGGGTCTACGTCATATTTGCGTCACAGCACAGTGAAAACAAATTTTTTGTCATGTACTGACAGTTGCATTGTTCATGTTGTTGCAAAATACATGAATGAATTGTTACAGATTTTCAGACAGAAAGTTTAATCACTTCTGATCTAATTTGAATGAAGTGAATCTGAAAACTTTTCAGTGTTATACATTTTCTTCCCCTTCTCTTTCTTTCTGAGCCAATGTCATTATTGTGAACACGGCTGATAAATAAATAATAATATTGGATGGAAAATATTAAACATACAGATATCTCTAGATCTGATTTATATGTATATGTCATATATATTAAAGTCACGCAGCCAAAGGGTGCACTGACAAATATGGGCACACAGTCCATGTAGCCGACAATGAGATGCAAATGATATGCGGTAAAGGTCTCCTCGACTAACTTTCAGCTGGTTGCTCACTTTCTACTATTTTTATAGTATTTTATACAAAGGCACAGACTTATTCTACCTTCAACCTAAAACTTATAGTGATTTTGTAGCTCACTCTTTACTATTTTTCATACTTTTTGGTAGCCGGTAACAGACACTTCGTGTTCGTGTCGGCTACATGGACGATCTGCCCAAATATGTCTGATTTTTAAAGTTACATAATATGCTCAACGGGCACGCAGAAAAGCGCAACTAAATGATGAAATTCCTGACTGGCAAGATGAATTTTGCGCATTTATGAGCCTCTGTCAAAATTCAAAAACACACTG
>LD526786.1:25297-38161 GCA_001465055.1 Ptychodera flava
TTGGTTGTCATGACATAATAATGTTTACATGTCTAACTGAAATCAGCCTGCAAACAGATAATGGATTTTGATGCAAATATTGTTTCTTTCATAGTACCAGAATGCCCGCGTGCCATGTATGGTCCATATTTACCAGATGAACCAGAACCACAGTCTGCAGATGTAAAAGGTAATGTTTGGTTTAATTATTTCACGCTATTTCCCTGCCAGCTACAACGTAATATATCACAAGGCAAAATGGCCACACAATTATCCAAAATGGACACTTCAATTATTTATGCCCATCAGTGAAAAAGTTATGATTGAATTTAGCATTTACCTATATGCAGACTTGTTCATTTTAAGTTTGTTTTTAGGGGAAAATGTGCAATGTATAATTACCACAGAATAATCCATTGAAAACTTCAATGCTGGCCTTGAATAGTAATTAGTCCCCTAGACTGATTTACTATTCAATGCCAGTGGATTATTCAACATCTGTCCGTGTGATCGTGCATCCATTCACACCAAGATCTCAGATATGGCCTGGCTGATTTCATTCAAACTTGGCACAGAGATAAATGGCTTACATTTGCACATTGATTTTTTGCCACCAGGCGACCATTTTGATATATTTGTGTGTGCGTTCAAGCAGATATTTCTGACAAGCTGTGGTCAATGTTTTTAATACTTGGTACAAGGGTAACACATTATGGGTAACATGTGCACGTCAATTTGTATTTTGATCCAATCAAATATAGAAATCATGGCCACACAGATATCTCAGATATGCCTTTGCTAAGTACATCATAATGTTCACCACAACACTCCAGAAAAGTGATGTTGGTGACAAACATCCCTCCAACTTTGCTGACAAAGCTCCAGTAAATGTCTGGAATACGAAGTCATAAAATCACAGCTCAAATGAACTGAACAATCCACATCACTGTTCCAGTGATGGTGGCCGACAGTGATGAAAGACTCCAGCTATTGATCACAAATAGTTCTTTTTCATAGACTTTCACAGCTTACATTTTGATTAGTTTCCATTATCAGTGGCTACGTTGATCTTGAGTTAACATGCCAACTTGCACTTGCTTCACCAGCTTCTTCCCAAGTGTTGGACAATGGCATCTTTGATCAACACTATTGTGGCCCGTACAGATCACATGATCCAAAATCAGTTTGGTTACACACATGCTAAGCTGCTCAGAAGATGCCCTCTGTGGACTTTCTGTTGGCAGATTGTCACTTTCTTGCCAAACACCCACAGAAGTAATATAATTCACAAAATTGACTTACTCTTCACAGCCAGATCAACACCTTGGCACACGACCAACACAATGATACTTTGTTGGGACTTTGTCATCAACGATGACTTATTAACCAAGGGTCTGTTCAAGTGCTGTACTGGCACATATTTTGAATGGCCAAGCCACAGTTTTCCCAGACTGGTGATAAGAATGAGAAAGAGAATCAAGAGGAAACTTCAGCCATAGTGTTAGGGACTACTTATGCTAACTGTTAGCATCTATATTTGACTTGGGCGTGAACATTTCATGTTTTACTATGTACCAATGCTGACAGACAGAATTTTTTTTTCAAACTCAGATTCCACTGCTGAGAAGGGAGTATGCGGATTGAAGAACCTTGGGAATACGTGCTTCATGAACTCTGGTCTTCAGTGCCTTCTGAGTTGTGCAGCTCTTTGCAAGTTTTTCTTGGAGGAGGAGATTTTCATGCATGACTCGCTGGCAGGAAGGTTCCATAACTTGGTCCAGAAAGTTTGGTGTGGAGAGTATTCGCTGCTTCATCCCTCTGAGTTCAAAGAGACCCTTGGGTTTGTACACGTGCAGTTTAAAGACTTCAGGCAGGTAAGTGTGCTTTCTGATTTCATAGACTTGCACCAAGACCATGTGGTGTATGTGTATCAGTATGTGCTCACCAAACATGATAGGGACACAACCTGAATCATAATCGTGTTGATTCTTTAATATCTTTCAGATGATATTAGCTTGGTTTCTGTCGTAATCTGTGAACTGTTTGAATATCCCTTTGAGCGCTGTAATTTTCTCCTGCCAAAATTTTAGTGCAACATTTTACCAATTTCTATGAATTTTTCTGTAAGTTTTTGATAATTTTGGACCAAAAGGACATCGCATTTCATTTGCTACAGTTTTTTCTCAAAATTTTGGCAAAAATCTGAGAAAAATTGACTAGGGTATATTTTATAAAGGGGACAAAAATAGACTTTCGCGCTCAAAGGGATATTGTACACATTGCTCTCTTTGGTAATAAATATTCATATCAACTGAGTCAATGTGGAAAGATACAGTCACCAGTGTCTGACAACGAAGCTCAGAGTAATCCCCTATGGAATGATATGCCAGGGACTTGGCCAACACACCAGTACCACCAGGCACAATACAGTGATTTGCTGGATTATGTACAGCAATCTAAAAAATTAATGTGAAACTATACAGGAAATATTTCTCACAATCAGCACAACCAACATAAGTTCAATCAACATAAGTTCACTTGCATCCATAAATTGCAGATGCACTGGTTGTCAAAGGATAGGTAGTTAAAAGCCATAGGCAGTATGATGCGTTTACATTTGAGCAGTCTACTTTTAGCTTTAACAGTCAATAGTACAAGTTCATGTCAACACCACAGACCCAAGCAAGCAAGCACCAAGCTGTGTATATGTCATTTACTATCCAATGCAGACTGGTTAGAATAATGACCAATTCCCCACAATGCAAGTTTTGCCATCACTGAAATATTGCAGAAGCTCAAAACTATAGAGTGAAATACTTCTTTCATCACTTCTATTTGTAATCAATTGCTAACATACAGAATATGTAGCTGGCATTCTTTTGCTAATGTATATATTTTTCCCCCCCAGCATGATGGTCAGGAGTTTCTAGCTCTTCTGCTAGATAGCCTACATGAGGAATTGAACCACGCCAAGAACAAGGAAGGCCTTGATGTGCAACCTGATGAGTCCATCTCAGATGATTCCAATGACCTGTTGAACGAGCCTAGGCCGTCCACGTCAGTTTGCAAGCATCTCGACATCAAAACGTCTGAAGAGGACGAAGAAAGCAGTCGGTCGGAGATGAGCATATCTGAACAGGAAGAAAGCATGGATGTAACTGCCCTGGAGCAGGATGAACAGACTGACAGTGCCACAAACAACATAACAAAACTGCCCAGTATCGAAGAATTCTACATGAAAGACGTCAAAACCTTGAACACAAACGTGCTGAGGGAGGAGAGTCCGCCACCTGTGATCGCCATTGACAGTGAGAAGTTCCCCAAGAACGACAAGTCTCCGACAACGAACAAGAAATCGCCGCTGAAGAACAAAGTGGAAAACAAAACTGACACAAGTCCAAAATCACCAAGAAACAAAAAGACCAACCTGCTTGCGGAGAAGAAGAAGAAAGTGGAAAATCTTGCAACTGATAACGACAACGAAAAGATACAGCTAGAAGTGATTGAAGGAGGGAGTGAGATAGACACAATTAAACGAATGAAAATGGATGACAGTGGGACCATTCTGAAATCTCTGCTTTACAAGGGAGGAGTTGATGTACTAGGGGACACTTCTCTTGATATATTTTCCATCACTCATGATCTTGGAGATGTTGAGAAGGTCAAACAAGATCTGGCAAAACTACGGAAAAAAGACACTAACCTGTTTGCCAACTCCCTCTCCAAGTTCCCTGTCAGTGCCAACAATGAGAGCTGCAACATCTACGATGAGCAGGACAAACTCGGCAAATTTGCCAGCAATACCTTTGGTCTGGAGTTGAACATGGAATGTGAGAAGCCAGTCAACTGTAAGAAACCACAAGGGGAGGATGAGGAAGCCGAAACAGAGGAGGAGGAGGAGGAGGTGAAATTCAAGGGGGCGAAATTTGACGAGGGCGCAGTGTGCAAGCAGATCACTTTTGCTAATAACCAGACTTTGTTGGTCAATGAAGTGAGCCTTTCAAAGTCAAGTACTTGTACTAGTGGTACTACAGTGTGTATGAACAGTCCACGGCAAAACAGGGCAATGTTGGAGTACATGCAGGCAGAAAAGGCATGGCACAAATACCTGGAAAGAAACAGATCCGTCATCGTGGACACATTCCAGGGCCAATTCAAAAGCACGGTAAGTATCACTAATGGGGCTGTCCTGAAATTTTTCAAAATTGTTCTAGCCACTTTGTGACATTTATTTTAAAAAAAACTTTTAGACTTTTTCTTTATCAGAATGGTTTCTCGTTCTTTCTTCAAGCAGATAAACATAATACAACACTTTTTATCCAATACTACAAAAACACTGATGTGATAGAACAGCAATTAAACTGACTGTGGTCAACGTTTATAAGGAGTGGTGAGTCATGAAAGTCAAGGTGTGGTTACTCTGAGAGTAACCTTGAAACTATGTACACAATGTATATACTTTAACTGTGAGCAGTGTATCCGTGTTGCCATGGTGATCCTTAAAGTGTCATCACACGCAGACTTTTTTGACACAGTTACTAAAAAGACATTTCTAACCTTGTTTACTGCTAGCTTATGGGAAAATTTTTAATTAAGGTAGTATAGACCTTGAAATTGAAAGACTTTGACTTTTGCTCAAACATCAACTATTCTCTTTCAAAATCAAGAATAAGAATAGTGAGTAACCATACAAATTTAGATATACTTTAAATGCAAATTACCATATTGAAATTTACTGATATTTGACATTCAAAATTGTTGCCATACATCCCTGTGATAACTCCATTGAGAAAAAGTAAATTTTCAATATACAGAAAATAAGACCATAGAAAGTATATTTACTCCAAGAGCTTCAAAATGGACCCAAACAAGCGGTAGATCACAGAAGTATTGTAAAAATTTGAGTCTGAATACATGTCCGCAAGGCTCATTCTACTTAAAAAACAATTTTCATTTTTCGTCTTCTCAAATGTAAGATACATTTATACAAAAACTAACAGACATGAATGATTTATGAATTTTTGGACAATCTTTCCTCCATGCACACTATTTTGGGAACCCCAGTAACATGCCTGTTGTCCCCTGGATTGCATCCATATACTTGGGGAAATCCAGGACTATGACTGGGGTACCCTGGTAAAATTTACCGGCTCTAACAAACACACTGATATGATTGCACGGTCTGTTCATGTTCTCCAAGTTATTTATTGTTGAAGGTCATCTAAAAGCATAAATCACTGATTGCTCTAAATTCTACATGTATATAACCACCGACCCTCATCCAGCACAGTTTGTGTGTTACCATCAGGTCAAGTAGGCTGAAACCAGCAACTTGTCCCATATAAACTCATTGACTGATTTGATGTGTCCCATATAACATGGTACAGAGTTGACCTTTTGAAGTCCTGTAATACTTGTAGCAACATGAAGATTTCCCCACAATTGTCCTGCTATATATATCGTGTCTTTTGGATGACTTGGTGTATATTTCATACAGATTTTAGCTGACCTTGACCAAAAAGGGTATTGTTACTTAGATTTCTGTTATATATATTATTATCTCATTGTGTTTCAGGTCGTTTGTTCAGCATGTGATCATGTCTCTGTGACCTTTGAACCTTTCATGTATCTTTCTCTGCCGTTACCTCATGCCATGGAGAGACAGATTGGTAAGTTTCAAATCAGGATGCTTACCATCTCCGAGATCAGAGTCAATAAAGTCAAAGGAGAGTGTTTTTGGTTGCAATCTGTGCACACCATTCCCTGTGAACAGGTCCTAAATATACTTTTTCGTGGTTATCCCACAATGCATTGCTGCTGCCATTTAAAATTCTTACTACACAGTTGAAACGTGTTGTTTGTTGTGTACATACTATATTAACAAAGTCATTGATATCATTGATAATGCCAAAAACAGGTTGGTGCATTTTGTTTCAATCAGCAAGGAAGATATCATCCAGGATAGCAAGAGCCACCAATGGTATAAGTTACATGTACTCACCCTGGCACAAAAAAACATCATGGAACCAGTGAGAGGACAGTCACTCTAGATAGCAATGTCTTTATGCCATATCATGGTGATGAAAAGATTCAAAAAAGTACATGCATGGAAGAATGCCAACAACTTCTTTGAAAGGCAAAAAAGAAAAACTAACTCGTTCCTAATGCAAGTGAAGTATTTTTTCACATACCCTGATGAAAATTTTACTTTCTCTGGGGGCAGGATTTGTCTGTAGGAATTGTCTCCCTGTATGACAGGTAATACATACTGGTAGGCAATATCTTGATGAATTACTTGTATCTGTTCTGTTGCAGCTGTAGTATGGGTACCTCTGAACCACCACCAACCGATGAGGTATCTGGTGAATTTGATCAAGACTCAAACAGTCAAACAACTCAGGGTAAATCTAATGACCATGATCTTTGGTGAGAACGTACCGCCACCAAATGACGTTGTCTTAGCCGAAGTCTTCGACAACCATGTTGCCAGGGTATTGGTGAGTACAACTGTTTTTAATTCCTTGGCCCTCCTGTCTGTCCTCATCCTCTATTTCTGTCATCACTTTGTCCTCATTTATCTTTCAATTTGTACATCAGCCATAGTGTACTTGGTTTACTATTCATAAACCCACCAGTGGCATTGACATCGCAAAGTGTGGTGATTTGTTAATGTTTCTCTGTCTGACTTGTGTGGAGTGGCCCTGGTGTGTTGTATAACTGAGAGCATGTAGCTGACAAATGTAAACAAGACTACATCCAGCCCTGCTGTGTTAATTTTGTAAAAATTGCTGATACACATCGATTGAAACAACGCCTTAGCCGATTAAGTCACACAGCTTGAATGATTTTTATTGTCCAAGCTGTTTACTGTATCCATAATTTCTTTCACAGGAGGATGGGACCCATCTCAGGTATGTAAACGACGATTACAGACAAATCTATGCCTTTGAAATGGCTCCTAAACCAGACCTTAACATAATGCATCCCAACAACTTATACTGTTCCTACGGTGACTTTGTCATGGCTGACTCAGGTGACGATAATAGGTGGAGAACCAGAGATGATGATGTCATCACAGAGAGTGGTGATGTCAGCACTGCTATCGATGATGTCACCACAGATGATATCACCACGGAGAATACTGATGTCAACAACACTGAGGATAGCAATGATGTGGTCATGCAGTCAGCTGAAAAGGACTATACCACAGATGCAGCTCAGGGGGACGTTTTCAGCAATATCGGATATTTTGATGCCGGAATGTTGGGAAACTATGATTCCAGGGACATGCAAAGTGATGCCATGCAACAAACTTTTTCCCAACCGAACAATGACTGGAATGTGCCTTCTAATTCCAATGCACCAACCACTTTAACAGACGAAGTTGACAGCGCTGACATCAACAACCAAACTGGTGATGTCAGCACTAGTTGGGTACCAAACAATGCCGACACCCACCCATGGACTGATGACACACTGAATCAGTACCCGAACAACGAAAGCAATATTGCTGTGGACTGGCGATCTTGTGCTGTCTGTCTTGAAGAACTGCCAAATCATGAATTGTTGACTCATTTGTCCTGTGGAGGATCTCTCTGCCATGTGTGTTTGGAGGTATGGTGAATTGACCTGCTTGTAATTATTGTGTCATGTTCTCTTTGTGAACTTGAAATTGTCATACATTTCTGAAGAAAGCACTGTTCAGGAAACAGTGTGGCTTTAAATGATCTCCTCATCATTCACAGCAGTCAAATTTCCAGGTTTTCCCAGAAGAGTCAGTTTTCCATCAATTTCAAAGTTCCAGGTTGAATATCTTCCTTATGAAAATTTCTTGTACATGCAAATTACATAAGTGTGTCACCTTCATCAGTTCAACAAAAAATGATTGTATTGTTGAAAACCTCACACTTATTTTGGATCCCATGGTCTCACACATTGTCATGAAGTCAGATTCAGCTGAAAAGCCTTCAAATTTAAGATAAAACCCTCTTACCCTACAAAAAGAATCTTTTGAATACATGAATTCATTGTAGTACGATTTCATTATTTTTTGCAGGCAACTTCCAAACACTATGGAACAGCTGGTTTTCAATGCCCTGTAAGTATACATATATCAGATACTCCACCACTCGTAAAGAATAACCTTTCACCCCATTTCTTACCAAAAATCTGGTGGTGAAAGGTTAGATTTCTGTAATGACCCTAGTCATATTTCTGATTACTCTTTATGAATGTAAATTTCTTTATAGCCTGATAAAATTTGAATTTGAATATTCCAGTTAAAATGCAGTAAAGTTCAGAGATCAAGATTGACATATACAACACTTTTCATCCAAATACTGAAATAGTGCAAAACCACCCTTGTGTGAAGTTTACATAAAACTTTATAGTTCTTGAAATAAATCTCACCGGTATTTTCATGTTCATGATTGCATTGCAGATACTAGGAATTGTTTTGTGAACTTTTGTTCTGGAAATGATGTGCTTGATATTTATTTCAGGTTTGCACGGCAGAGGTGAACCCGGCTGAGGATTTTGTGGCAGCACCTCCACCCACGGATGAAAAAGCCAGCAAGCGTGTCCTTTCCATTCCTGTGCAATTCAGATATGATTATGAAGAAGATGGACAAAGGAAGGTGAGAGGATGAAATTCTTGTAGATGCATCTATCAGGCAAGACATTGCTGCTGCTGCTGCTGAAACAGCCCATTATACAGTGTTTGTAAACAAAGCATACACATTGTGTAAAGCAGACACTATCCCTAAAACTTATAAGATACTGACTGATTTGACACAGTTAGGGAAGTTTAATCAAGGTTGCAAGCATCTGGCCAGTATGCATAGGTTGAAAGAGAAACTGACAATAAATTAATGCGAATAATCTTACACCATTGGAAGGATGTGCTGTTCCTTGAGCTGTGTCTCAGACACAAAGTTGCGTCATTTCTGACCAAGGCTAGTTTTAAATCATTTCACATAAGCAGTGAAACGAGATGTAACTGAACAAGGATTGTATTGCAGCAAGATCTTCAAGAAGCTGAGATGTGGATTGATTACTTCACTTTTAGAAGATGGTAAACAGACTTCAACCTTTGCTTTCCTTTTCAGATGAAGCTGTTTGGCCATCCTCGCATGGTTTTCCTAGCCAATGAAATTCAAGGAGAAGTCTTATTTTGTGCAATAGAACGTCTGATGCCGTTTCAATCTGTCTACAAGATTGTTCTCACTGATGGACAGGTTTGTGTGAATTTTTCTTGAAATAAAAACGAGAGTGATATCACAGGTTATTTCTAAAAATAAGAGAGAAAACAATATTTTGTTTCTAACCTTAATACTTTTAACGAATTTTCATTTCTCAGCTTAAAAATTTTATTTCATTACAGATTTACGTTTAAGAGGAATCATTCTTGTGTTAGTTACAATCAAAGATTATATGTAGATATATTATAAGAATAATGTACAATTTACTTTACAAGTTTGTAAATATACAATGAAAAGCTGTTGATTTTAATGTGTTTTGACAAGAAAAGTTTGCAAATTTAATAGTTTGTAGCACTTTAGTTGAAATAAATCTGATCAAGTGAATTTCATGTGTGCTCATGGAATAATAACTATTGTACAAAACTATAAATATTCATTCACTCATACACTGCAGATTAACCCTTTGAGTGCCAAAATCAATTTTTGTCACCTTAATAAAATATACCATAGTCAATTTTTATCTGATTTTTTGCCAAAATTTGATAAAAAAACTGTAGCCAATGAAATGTGATATCCATTTGGTCCAAATTATAGAAAAACTTACAGTTCTTAAAGTTCACAAAAATTGGTAAAATATCGCAGCATTAAAATTTTGGTGGGAAAAATTACAGCAGTTGAAGGGTTAACTGTCACAACAAAATTTCAATATTCCTTTTGCTAATTTCGATTTCTGAAATTCTCTTTGAGCTTGTCTCATAGCGCCATTCCAAATTGTCTCAATTCTCTTTAGACATTTACTGAAGCTCTTGCAAAAGTCTGTATGTGTACCACTTTGTTGGTTGCAAAGCTTCTGAAGGACATTTGAAGATCATGTTAGACTCTGCAGCATTGTAGCATTTATGTGTATTTGACTGCTGACCCAAATCCTGCCAAGTTCATATGTCACCATCAGGTCAAATTTGTTAAGACTAGTGAAACATAACATGTCAGATATATTAACCCCCCCCCCCCAAAAAAAAATGAATATTTGAAAGCCCCAAAACACCTTTAAACATGATTTTCACAGACTAAAGCTGCTATAACATTCCAAGACAAGTAGGTGAAAATGCATACGATTTTGGCTCAATACCACTTTTTACTGACACGGCAGATAGGGATATGATAGCAGCAAAAAGGTTAAGCAGCAGTTAATTTTTTCCCTCCATGTCATAAACCGTCAGGAAAGTGATATACTGGTATGTAACATGTTGTGTAATTTGCTACTGAATTTCTTCTGGCAGGGTTACCACTGTTCAAGGTGCATGTACAATCTACACTGCAGTGGTTGTGAGCTGGTCCGGGAAGTCGATATCTCCCTCCAGTCTGGTGACCACCTCACCGTGGTCTATGACGACGTCATTCCGCATCAGTTTGAGTACTCAGAGCAGATGTCGGACCACGAGTCCATGAACGACCTCCGCAAGCAGACCCCACTGACCTTGCAGGACTGCTTTCGTGCATTTACAGAGAGGTGAGTAGAAAATGTGAGAGACAAACATCAGTAGGATTTACATTCACACTTACAGACTAATCATTCTGATTTCATGCTTTGTGTAATAATGGATTTGCCTCTGTCAGAGTCGATACATGTGTAAGACATTGTGTCAACATAATGATGATTGCAATTATTGAATGAAATTTAAGAAAGAGCGAAGATAAGTGGAGTGAGGCAGTGCTTTGGATTCACCACTAGTAAACTAGGGACTATTAGTTTATGGTTAGGGATAGTATACATTGCCAGAGCCCCCAGGAACCTCTATGCTGAGTCTTGTGGCTGCTAACCTTCCCTTATGCTAAAAAGTTGACATTTTATCTTTTCAGTGAACTTCTTGATGAGCACAATCCATGGTACTGCCCAAAATGTGAACAAAACCAGTGTGCTAGGAAGACACTGACTGTCTGGAGGTACCCAGAGACTCTCGTTGTCTATTTGAAAAGGTGAGACAGTAATTTATGATTCTGTGAGGACTGCCAGACTTGAAGATATGTACAAATACACAAAGATTCACTAAAATCTGACTTTATCAAAACTTTGATGACCTATCCACCACCTTGGTTTGGCCGAAATCCATCATTGTTGAGGAGGACTGTTGGCCTGTTTACAGGGAATTAAGGGTGCCCAGTTTAAATCATTTCACCCTAACTTGTCCTGGCAATCACTTCATTTGGAAATTAGGCTCCCAAAAATTGGTGGTGAAAGTGTCAATATTTTCAGAGTAATTGTTTTACTTAACTTTACTTTCCTGTCCATAACACAATCCAATTGTGTCCACTCAATGACTTGCAAGGCAGTGACTGACAGGTTGAGGCTATGTTACATCTGAAAACAGCAGACAAAAAAATTATATAATAAAAGCAAACAGCTCACAGTAAATATTTTAGTAGCAGAGAAGCATATTTTCTCCCTGTACAATCAGTGTGTGGTTCAAACTATTATCTATTAAAGATGGTATCAGATCTCTGCAATTGACAATGAGGTGTAAAATGTGTGAGGTCTCACCTGAAGTATTTCTCTGCATCATCTCCTCACCAGGTTTGTGTTCCATGAACTGTGCAGTACTAAACTAGACAACAAGGTTTTATTCCCTATAGAGGGTTTAGATGTCTCAGGTTTCATCTCAGGACCAGTTGATGACAGCCTTGTCTATGACCTACAGAGCTGTGTATGTCACTTTGGAGGTAAGTCATTTCCATTTTGAATCTGTTCACTTGTCATCAGTTTCTACTCTACAAACAAAGTATCTTCACTTCCTGTTAGATTCTGAAAAGGACAAAGGAGTTGCATGTACAGTGTAGGTAGAACATGCTTCAAAACTTGAAGATTTAAAGTTTTGTTCAAACTTTCCTCAAGAAAACATTAAATCATTCTTTTTCCAAATCAAGAATGAAAATGATGCATCACCGTGCAACAATAAAGGCCGCTATCCCTGCACTGATTTTACCTGGAAAAATGATTTTTCCGTTTTCATAAAAGCAAGACATTGAAAACTGTATTTACTCCTCAAGCTTCAAAATGAGTCCACAAAACCAGTAGACCAGCAAATTATTGGAAAAAATTGAAGAATCTGAATATCTGTCCCTAAAGTCAGTTTCTACCTTAAAGCAACCAAATTTACCCTTGTCATATTTATGTTAATTTTGTATCGTCCGAGAATTACTTGCATTGCGTAAAACCTTTACACATGCTGAAGTAGTTGAGAAAAGACAACTATTGAAATTCTTAAAGATACAATTTGTAAAGAAAGCAGTGACCTCTGTATGTTCATAAGCTGATATCTGCTGTCATAAATTGTAAACTTTGGAGCACAGTACAGGGAGGTGTTATATTACACTGACATTCTGTATTATCAACGGCATTTGAGGTCATGCCTGATTTTTGGAAAGAACATGATTTAAAAAGGCATGTGAATAGGTATAACATTTACTGAACAAAAAAGTTATAGCTGGTATTAATTTCCGAGTAAAATCACGTGTTTCTGATAATGATTTGATAATACTGTCTGTTGTCTTTCCTGTAAATGCTGTTTGGAAGTGTTAGGGACCAAAACACACACATGGCAAATGAAAGTTGGTGCGTTTGATCTTGAAGCCCTCCCCATTCTCTAAACAAAAGTTTTAGAGTGTGAAAAACTGACAATGACAGAAT
>LD526786.1:75758-96092 GCA_001465055.1 Ptychodera flava
AGAAAAAATGATAGTTTAACGCGGTATGATTGTCAATGAATGCGGTTAATGTACTATGTTTCGCCATCGTGACAAGTAGACCGAAGACAGCTTTCACCGATGCCGCGACCGCCCTTCAAAGTTTTCCCCAATTACTGAGAATGTACTATTTTGAGTCCGCTGAATTTTTGCAAGTCGATCAGCCGTACATGAGTTCTGCCGAGGTTTCCGCGTCAAGTATACAGAAGTTACCCGCATTTGTGGCATAAGTAAGTGGATCCTACCAGCAGGGCGGTCATTTTTGGATGCTTTCACGCTGTAGAATTGTAAGCCGAGAAGAAAAAATTCACCGTTGAAGACACACGAAATAGTTCGACGTCTGAATTCTTGCAATAGAGAATGACTTTCTTAACTCATAGCATACAGCAATGGCTGGTAACATTGCACCTGAAAATGAAGAAAAATTACATGTTTTATTCGCACTTCATATGAGAGGTGGGAAAGAAACGGAGGGGGCATTCGGGAATTATTCAATATGGATTCATATTATATAAAACCAGGTAAAATTATTACGTCTTTGAACAATCGTTTTATATAAAAAAACCGACATCCACAAAAATTCACAATTGACCTTGAGAAGGTGGTTCACATTTAGGGCTTTATATCAGTATTTTTTTCCACATGTCATATTCTGGCAAATTTTACCCGGATATTCCTAGCTATTTCGCCAAGTTCATCGGGAGTACGTCGGGGCATCGAAGCAGCCACGTGAGGGCACTCCATATGTATCACCAGAGAATCATCCACCTAAGCTTATGATTCCAAACGTATTTGTAAAATACTAACACAAGATATTGCACTGTTGAATATGCTTGAGAGATCGCTGCACTTCAATCGGTCTACCACTGTGTAATTTAATCAAGTTTACATCTTGTCAGATCTGAGCGTCTCGTCTATCATCCACCTCGCCTGCTTCGCTAAATTATTTGCTTCGCGACTCAAATGTCCTCATTATATAGATCAGTAAGTTGTGCCTGTATAATATTTCGTCATTCCTTTTCCATTCGCCCTTGGTTGTCCATGTGCCCAGTCATTTCTCCCTCCTCTCGCGCCGCAACAAAAAAAATAATCGATATTCAAAACGAGGTTTTCACTTCATAAGCCTATCACACGCTGCTCGGACAACCGCAGGAAACAAATACACCTGAACAATAGGAAAAAGGTCCCATCACCAGTTTGTGGTCAGCAGTGATCAAACTTGGACACCACTCGACACTGCCGCGGACGCACTCGTATTTCAGTGGGTGGCTCAACAGTTTACAGGAGGTCAACGCGAAGGACAAGAAGACAAGGCGAGTGTGTGGACTATTACAGCGTAGCGACGGCAACCCAGGTGAGAGAGGTAAAAGCCACTTGTTTGAATTTCACGTGTTTGGCCCGCAAAATATCGACTGCCGTGGGATACATATAACGGTACCCTGATGACCACAATTCAGACCTCAGTCGACAAGGGTGAACTGTAGTTCGTGACAGTTGGATACTCTGTACGTATGGTCGCGTGACTCTCGTGATGAAAAAAAATCCGGTAATCTTTCAGTACAACGGCTGAGCTAACGAAATTTCGTCTGATACGCATGGCAACATGTTTTATCGCTGATAGTGGTTCAATATTTCGACCGAGGTTAGCAGTTCCAATACCGGTGCAAGTTACGCAACGGCAATCGTTTAAGAAACAACGTCGACAAGATTATAACTCGCGCGCCTACTCCGCTACTGTTACCATGGTAACATTTCTAGCCGACTTGAAGCAAAACAAGAAACGAAGCAAAAATAGATAGCAAACTGCAATCACAAAATCAATGGAATGTAGCCGAGCAGGTTGCTGATGTCCCAGGCAATTCAATCAGTTAATTTTTTGTGACAGCGCCCCATCGAACGATGGTTTTTAATACTTCTTTTATGCATTGAAGCTGATAAAATGTTTTAGCGACGTTATTCGGGCCATATGGTTGTACAACATAGCAGACTTTATTACAAGTGAACGGGTAATGGGGTCAGAGGTCACAGCGTGCGATTTGCGACATCCCTCAAGGCCTAAAGCCTACAGTATTTTAGCCAACATCTGTGCCTAGAACTAGAAAGAGTATTATTGATATAACACGTACATTGGTCCGTCGTGGGCGCATTTCCTTCTATTTTTGCATTTGTGTTTTTTTTTTAAATGACCAATGCGTTTTACACGAAAACCTAGCTCGTTTTGTCTGTCAATCATGTCATTGACGAGTATTGTTACGTCACAACTATCGATCAAGAGCTATTTTAGTATGATGTACTTCGCAGAGAAAATGACATTTGGAATGAAGAGAAACTACCGGGTAGTTTTCATGGCGTGATTTTTTTCAACAAATCTTATCTATCGTGCCGTCCCCCTTACACTGCTATTCTGCTAGCTATGATGTTTTCCTAGTTTCAAGATAAATAAAAGTTCTATTAGGATGATGACGTCACAGGGTTCAGCCCGTTGCCGACTCAGACTGTTCGTCTGCCAAGGAAAACTACCTGAAACACAATCTACGTATCGAGCTCTGCTTTGTTGTTTAAGAACACGGCACAAAACATATCGAAATGGCCGATAGAATAACAATGTACATCGATCCGGGAACCTTTCTCACAGGGTAATTGCACAGATGAGCATAGGGACGTTGACTGTAACCTTTGGTGGGGGTAACAAAGACGGGCCGCTAGGAAAACAGCTTTTTTTTCTGTCGCCATGTTTATTTTCTCAAACATATTGTTGCATTGAGTATTGGTTGGCATAATACACACACCTATGATTGCTTGTACCAAAGCGAAGAACCGAAGAAAAAATTGAGTCAATTGAAATCACAGTTGGAATGATTGTATCTGTTATAATGTAAAACACGCATTACATATCAAGTCTGTTGTAAGTCTCTCTCACACCCCCCCCCACACACACACAGATGTAGCTTATATATCGCAGATGTAGCTTATATAGTTGTTTAGATGTTGCCGACTAGCTAAACGCGTGGCACTAGAATGTTTTAAGGGAGTAGAATAGAAATTGCTTCACCGCAGCAGCGGTATTAATTAATATTCATGCTTATGTCTATCAACTTTGTTGATATTGTATGTCTGGCCACATAACGCAAGTTACATGCTCGCCTAGTAGCGTTACACATTTGATATATTTTGATGCACAGCCATTGTAGTGTGCCGCGATAACGCCTCAGGTCTTTCAGACGACCTTCAGAATTTTTACTTTCCGATAGAATGAAAAGTTCGATTTAGGAAAAATAAAATTGTGTCAATACACAGTCCCTCTATCCACTGTGGTCAATACAACTCCAAGTCGATCGATATGCATCTCGTTGTGAGGCATAATCAAGATCGCTTAAAATATCCAAGACAGTTACTCTGCTAATAGAATTTTTTAGCCAATGTATTAATGAGCGGCCGATTCATCTCATCAGGAGAAGGCTCTCTGGGTGCGAAATTGTTTTCATAACTGTAATTGTTCGTATTGTCAATTCAAAAGATTGTAGTTTAATAATTAATGTATGTAACCCATTACAACAAAGTAACAAGGGAAAAACAGGATTGTACACAAAATGATTGATGTAATGAGATACAATTAGCGAATACAAGCAACAATAAAATGAAAATAATATAAGACATTAGCTTTCTTTGTGGCGCCGAATACATTGCGCCTTGTTTTGTGATAACCCCTGAGTACCGGTAAGTGTAAGCACGTGCTTAATTTGGAAACTTCAAATCCTGCAGCAGTTTTTATTAAATCAAAGCGTCACTCCTTTAAACGATGTAGCCATTAGATTCATATCCGTTTTACAAATTAAGTGGCCAGCACCGTTCTGTATACGTAATGACCAGTAACGCCTTGAAAGCTTTCCTCTCGAGACAAAAGTCGTGTGCGCCTGCGCAGTCTGCCGCGGTAATAGTTTGGTACGGACCTAAATTATTCGTGCGGTCTCGCCATTGTTGAGTACAACACACCGATAAAAGATCAAATCAAATCGTCTTTTAATGTGGGATCGCATCCATTTTTCCCACTGATGCCAGGGAAGCTACAGGCGATGTGTATCCAAATCATTTATCGAATTTGAATGCATGTTTTTTATCTATCATTTGATGCTTGAGTTAAGGTTCCAACATTTGGTGGCGTGTTTGGAAACGTTTACAATATTGCGTCGCCAGAACAAACGCACTTATTTAGTTCCCTATACAGAAGGCGAAAAGATCGCCGTGTGACGTAAAACAGCTATTCTTAACCTACTTGTCGCATTTCCGAGCACGCATCATCAGCTTCATGCGGATGTCTGTTGGAAAATCTCCATGGAATAAATACCGTTCTTGTTGATATAAAAAAGCGGACCCCGTTCTTGATAACAGTGCCTGGCGACTGTACAGAAAGGTTGCAACTGGAAAAGCGTCATCCAACCGTGCGATGCATGCGATGTAAGCGACAGAAATCTTATTTCCGGTTTCGAAATGTCGACAAAGTGGTCACACCAGCTTTCCCGCCTTGTCTCGTAATGGCATCTGACATACAAATATCTTTTATTATCAGTAATAGTGAAAGCTACCACTTAAGCTGACGAATTTCATCAATGTTCGAAGATTCCAACCGCCCTCGCGGTCATGTAGAATAAGGGTAGGACGTTGTAACGTGATGTAACCTGTAGCCCGAAGATCGGTCATTGAAATTATCTATTGAGATGCAGTTTATACCACCTCAGCCGATGATCTGGTGTGTATTTCCAAATAGCTCGGAGCAGCGAAAGCGACGGTGATCTCAAGTGGCGTGAAAACATTGTCCAACGTAGGCAGTCTCTCGTTCAACAACAAGTTAACAGATGGCTCATAGCTGTTTAGTAATACGCGTTTGTCTGGAACCATGCCAGTCTGCAAGTCGTTTGCCGTTCGGCTTAGACTTAAGGACTCGTATTTTTCCCCCTTTGACTAGTTCTTTAATTAAAATCGCAGCAGTTTACGCATTACAGAGATCGAGTCCCCAAGGACAGAGGACGCACCAGACAGCCATGAATGAAAGTATTAAATATGACTATGTGTGGAATTATGAGGTCGACCCACAAAGTTAGAGTGACCTGTTCTCCCTGGAAGTCGATCAAAAAGGAAAAAGAATCCCTCTCGGAAATTGCGAAGTAGTAAAATATGTTGAAGAGACAGGCTGGATAAATTTAGCTCCGGGTCAGTTTACATTTGTGACTTATGTTTGGTATTTAATATAATACCCTTGACCATAAAGAGTGGGAAGACCGGACAACAAGACAGGAATTTCAAAAAATATTTCTGGTAGGAAAAAGTTCAATAGATTACTTGTCATAACATGTTTTATTTTGCTCGCTGACAGTGAAGCCTTACAGTATATTTTGAAGGTCAAATTCGGCACGATAAAGCAGCACTCCTACGCAAAGCGTAAAAATTGTAGGGTGTTTTTAATTTTCTAAAAATGGTCGTGCAGTTTCTGTGGAATTTGTTTCGTCTCCGTGTCGTTTCCGAGCATGACTTGTGCGCGCTTCTGAGTACCGTGTTCCTGTGAGTCCCGCTAAGTGTCGACTACACTTTCAAAGTGAGAAATCATCGACTCACTATCACAGCCCCCTTTTTCTGTTTCTGGCAATGCGTAAAGTAAGGTAAAGTAATTCAGTCAACTTTCTTACAATTTTTACATACATATATACACACATGTACACACATGCATGCACATACATACATACATACATACATACATACATACATACATACATACATACATACACACATACACACATACACACATACATACATACATACATACATACATAAGACACACACACATGCATGCACATACATACATACATACATACATACATACACATGTACATACTTAAGCTTACATGTACACATACAGATACATACATCCGGGGGTTTACGGAAATTTGCACGAGTAACATGATTCGCCATCCAAGGTGTGTGAAATTACTTGCCGTGAGGAGTAATGGGAGTCGAGTGCGAGGTTAAGCCTCATTTACAGCGGCATGATTCCTCTTCCTCCCTTGCCATCAATATTATTCTGATAATTGACACCAACGATTATAGCAACCACACGAAGGATCACGGAGTATTGCACGCAGAATACTCCACAGACTTGATGACGTTAACCATACTTCAGCCTGTTCAACATACATTATAACTTGTTCGATTAGATGGCACTAACTAGTAATCTAGAAAGAAGAGGAAGGTGATGTACCTTTCGCTAAAAATTCTCTGAAAATATCACGGTTAATTTCCGCTGACAGAAACCCCGCGTGCTCAGTTGAAAAATTTAATTCAAAATTGCCATGCAGCAATTGACCAAAACAATCCTGCATTCAGGCACTTCATCTATACAATCTCTTTATCTCTATAGAAATGTAGTCATTGCTTAAAGTAGCATAGCTGCTTTACATTTTGTATCCTCTAGACACCTGGTTTTACATGTGAGTGGCGGAAACCACTTGGGCACATGAACACGCATAACCTCGACGAAGGAGTATATGGTGTCGCTTTTCAATGGATCTGGAATACCACTGTTGAAAATTCTGAAAAGTAAACTGAAAAACGAGACAGTTGAAGGAAAACGCCAATATGAAATGCTTAAGCTTATGGTAATAGTTCTACGTCGAATGATGAAATCCTGTCACAAGGAATCCTCGTGTATACGCTACTATATAGGATCATCAACTGTCTCAGGACTTTAAATGAATATATGGTCAGACATTTTATATGGGAAAAGCCTTCTTGGATTGATCCCAAAAATATTGAGCGAGATTAATTTGCAAGATATTTCAACCTGGCTGATAGATCGGGGAGTTGAAAGAGTGTCAACAATATAAAACAGGTTTCTCAAATGTTGAATTGAAGATGTGATCTTATCAACCACTGGGAGTTCACGACGTTTGCAGATGAAAAACTAACATCTGTTTTTTTTCTGCAACTGAGCATTCTCGAAGAAAACGACTTATCGGCAAATCAGCCGAACTGTTTCATGGAATCTCATTAGGATTATGGACTATAATTTGAAACGAACACTACCTTTCGCTTCTTTCATCGTTGTGCCGTAAAGGCAAAATAAAGTAGTCCCGTTTGATATCTAAGGAACAATGCTGTTCAGGTTTCAATCAGTAGGCCTATTTATTTATCCCTTTTTTTTCGATTTCAAATGTTCAAAACGACCACTTACCAAATTCAGTGTGTCGTCAGCTTTAGTAAGACATACAATTTAATTTGCTCCATGACGCAGAACTACTTTATTGCGACACAATATTGACAAGCAATCCATGGTTTTAAAGCAGATCAGCAAATATTACAAGCAAGTTTATATAGTCCATCGACTTTAGATTATAAAATCATTGAATGATTAAAACAAAAGTGCGCAAAAACACACACGGACTATCAAACAAACAAAACACATTTTCGATATTTTGAAGCCATTATATTTTTAAAGGAAATATTAAAATCAATAAGCAACTCTTGTTAAGGCAACTGTCTACAATTTTGATGTGCCGTCTACCACAATACCAAAAATATAATCTCTATAAATTTCATGTTCAAAAGTGTATCGTTTAAAATGTGTGATGGGGTCCTCAAATATTATTTTGTCATTTTTTTCATTAATTTTGCAAAGTTCCCTCATGCTTGTCCGCTGGAAGAGTTAATCCGTCGTTAACTGCTCAAGGTAACTACCATTGTCGTCAATCTTCACTATCAAGGGCGGCGCGTTTCCCGGAAATTATGATTTCACAGCGATATCACATTCAGCTTCTTTTCAACACAGTTTCTCTGATATTCGCCTAACCTTTCAGAACTGACACAGTGAGATTGCTTCGTTAATTTATTTCTGAATACTTCTTTTCATTTTTTTATAAAATTGCGATGACCACCGAAAATGGGCCGCAAACTCTCTTGTCTTCGCTGTAACCCGTGCATGCATTGTACATGTTTGTACGTCTTATTCGAAGATGTTTAAAATGTCCTAAAACAGACAGATGCATTCTTTTGAAAATGGGTTTGTTAAAATGTCACTATCCACTTTCGTTTGGTAAATTAATACACGAAGCTACGGCGACTGATTTTTCCTCACCTGCGCAGATAACATTTCTTTTCTAGCCACCTCTCCCATACCAGCTTTTGGTCATTGAAGAAACACTGAACTCAGGATTGCCCATGTCCGTCACGCGCATACGCGTTCAGTTCTGCGAGACATTCGGACACGTGACTCGCTAGCCAATCATAGCGCGCTGTCAACTGCACCGTTCGTTCATGGCAACCTTTCTTTTCGAACGGCGTTCGATTATATCGGCGAGAAGAATAATGCTTGCCTTACGTATGAAAGACCCGCTCCCATTGTGTAGAATGCGACCGAGAGCAGTAACACCTTCGGACACAATCTCTTGGATATAGCGGCGCTTGAAACACCCGCGACCCACCGAAAGCTGTCAACATCGTCTCTTCAGCCGAGATAAGCGGCGTAGTATTCGTTCATTTAACTTTCACACTCAGCAACCAGTGGGGAAACGAACAGCGAACCGCGGTCGCCCTTATAGCGATCAGCCAGGCGGCCAGGTTGGGGCTCGATCTTTTCCGAGACCGGTGTGACATTATGCCCACCACTCAGAGGAATTAGGTAGGTCGGTGTTATTTCATATAATCGTCGTCTTGTATTACACGGCAACACGACGAACAGGGCTTCGGTACTGGTAAAGCACAATGACATCGGCTGTTGTTTGCTATAGCATTACAAGTACTCGTTAAAAGCTTTGTTGATGTTATAAAGCTACTCACGAAGAAGTAAAGAAGTGTATGTCGCTACCCACGATAATGTGTGTATAGTCAGCAGTACTCTATTTATCGCTATTGCCTCCTCTCTCTCTCACCCTGTTAAAAACAAACTTCTGTGATGAAGCACTCGGAGCGTCTCCGATATACTGATTTCGTTCCATTGCAAGCCGGTTTTAGTGCGTGCACGCGCTGAATTCGAGCGTCGTTGGCAAAATTCGCAAGTAGCGGAACTATTAGCAAAACATCTCAGACTTTGAATTTATGTATAATGCTCGGATCATCGAATAGGATGTCGATTGGAGAAAATTTGTCCATATTTCTATATTTTGCTTCAACACAACGTTGTGCAAGTACACTTGCCACAGCGAGAGGGGTTGACCCGGGGCCCTTTCTCAACCCTGCACTCAACCGAAGACCAGTCATGACGACCGCTCGCGGTTCCTTGGTCCGGTCATCGCTACATGATACGCCAAACCTCCGTTAAGGCTTTTTTATGAATTAGTCATTGTAAATTTCAAAGGGACGGGTCATCGTCGGTGTGGTGTCACTGTCGTAAAACATTCGAATTATGATGGTCTGAAGCAGGGTTTTTGGCTTCGGGATTCACTAGTGTGATTCAGGGTGTCATAGTTTTATGGCGATTTTATTTTCGCAGGCGGAGAGAAATTTGATACAGGATCATGCTTGACTTTTGTAGTGTAATCGGAATTTCACATTCCAATCACAGCTTTTACGGTCAGCGAAACGTACAGCCGAGTACGTTGTATCGGCCCAGAACTGCGTATGTTGTTTTTGTTTCGGGAAAGGTATATCTACACATATCGCTCGTCGGACATCCGCAGAGGTCGAAAAGCCATTCTCAAATCAATTTATTATTCTTCATGTGGAAACATATGTATCTTGACGGGGTGTGGAAGTTCATAGGGTCCAAACACTCGGAAACTCGCCAACCCACGTGCTTCTAAATGTCTCAACGCGTAGTCAAGGTTACCTGTATGGTATTGTTATACCTGCTCCTCTCGACGTGCGTTTTTTATCCCCTTGACCTTGGAGGTAAATAAGGTAAATAATAAATATAGGTAAATATTATTCATGAACGAATTTAGACCAGGCATAATTAATTCAAATAAGATGGTATTTAATTCATGGCAAATTGACGCTTACAATGGAAGTAATTTCAATTGCCGGGGATTTTGTTTGCGCTTGACCGGCGGTTTTGTGCACGACTGACCACCGCTCCGTCCCATATACGGCGTTCAGCACACCTTGATTTCGGCCATACGTTTCTATGGACGTAGTTTCGACGGAGGGTCATGCCCCTCAAGTGGACTCTTACGTGAGTTGATGACCCATGGTCGCTGGAAAGTAAGTGAGTCTGTTAACTCAGGGGTTAATATGTTAAAAATACCCTTCTTTCATAGTGTCACTTTATGAGTGGTTAGCCAGTCGTTGCGACCCTGAACCGTTACCCAGACACTGTGACCGATATGAAAAGAAACTATGATTACTTACGACCACACTCATACTACAGCGAGTTTCCTTTTTGACAAGAAAGATGTGATTCAATATGAAATAGGTTTGATAAATTGTATGTTCTTGATGACGAATTATATTCATTTCACTTTAAGATCGATCAGCTTTTTCAAAGAGTGTATATTGTTCGAAAGTTACTGCAACGCACCCCTGGAATGCGTAGGACACGGACTTTGGGTCAATGGTTATACGCGGTACGTGGGTTTGAGTTGGCGAATGGGTTTTGCTTATACGATTTACGATTTACGCCGGGTTTGACCCCCTTCATCGCCACACTCTAGTTGACTGCCGTTGTTTTTAATAGGGTGGATAGACGGAAACACGAGGAAATAGGGTGTAAAGTTAAAAATAGGATTCATAAGAGTCTAAATGTACATGCAGAAGCGTAAAAAGGCGTGAACTTCAACACTAAAAGTTCAATAATTTCCTTATTTCTTCCGAAATATAAAACCGAACGCAGCGGTCTCTCGGCAGGATGGTGTCAGTTCTTGTCTGGGCTAAGCTACTGAAATCATATCCGACGCAAAAATATTTGAAGATATTTTGTTTGAGACATTGTGATGATAGAAATGCGTTCCGTTCGGAAGGGTGTCTCGAGCAACTCAACGCGAGAAAACAGATCCCTTCCTCTGCTTCGACATATTGCAGACATGATCAACATTTGATGACCGCAGTGACGGCCATGACAAGCATTGATTGCGAATAGCGGCTCACACTTTTCGCCAGAGTAATAACCGAGTAACTATTATCATTCCGATGTCACTACGTCTGTTAAATTGCATCCCAACAACGAGAAGTGGAACATTCCGTGAACCTACTAACGCTCGGCAATCTTATCGTCTGCTTCGTTTTTGGCGCCATATTCTCTGCCCCCTCACCAGCAGCCCTTGCTGTCTAAAATTATTCGAAGCCATGTTAGCTTTAAGAACCCGGGCAGGTTTGCTTCAGTGCAGTGGGTTCGGTCAATGATGTCTCGGCTGATTTGTGTTGAACGAGTAACAATGGAGGAAGAAAGCATTTCTGTGCCTTCATTGCCAGTGACGCCATCGTGTTCCTAAGCAACGTCCGCGTCGGCAGTATAGTCCAACCCGTTACACTTAATACATAAAGACTATCTTTCTTTTTCTGTTTTAACTGTCCCTCCAACATACTAACAACACACTTTAAATTCTCACTTGAAAATTTAGCGACAAACGAATTAGAAAGATTTACATTCGTGAAGTTAAATGACGGGAACTTTAATAGTTCTATCGAATTCACCACATTTTTCGCTTGTACTGATAACAAATTATCCTAAAATACCTTGGACCCACTCCTATTTTTCAGCGGCAAGAATCCACTGAATCCGGTTCGCGGTTTACTTGTGTCTGTTTTTCGGGGTGCCGTTCACTATAAAACACGCCGCATTTGTAATCGATAAACACCAGTCGGTGTCCATTTCGGCTATCACCCGTTTGTTCTCGGGTCAGTGCCACTGAAGACGCACTTCGTTACGCCAAACTTAGCCCCGAACGTACACGTCAGATCGTAGTTTCAAGGTTTTACGTTGCTTTACGAGGTTCGGGCCGGCGTCTGGGAAATACTGCGCAGACGTTTTGATAACAATATAATATAATGCTTATAATAAAACTGTAAGCCTCAATTCACAGTCGTCGGCTCCAAAACGCGTTTGTCTCAACCACCGTATATCGTGTCCTCCGCATCGTTCCCGTTTACTTTTTTGTTACGTGTATGCATGAATACACAGTTGTAAGGCAGTCCATTTTCAACTTCATTTAGGAGTGATGGTAAAGTAGTTTAATTAAGCGTCATCACGGTACCTCCACGAATGCATTAAATATAATTAAAAAATATCAATGAACAATAGCTGCATCCGAAGACAAACACGATGGACCCAGCATGCAACGCCACTGGAACCCCATTAATTACAAAACTATTATTAATGCGCCTGCAGCCATTCCACTCGACGACTTTAGTCTCTATGAATAATCGATCTAGTCCGTAGAAAGTCGTGTAAGCCTAACCGCCAGATAGCCGAAAGCCAATTAACTCACGCTGTTAGGGAGAAAGGCATTAATAATTTCTCAAGAAATTTTAATGACAAGCTGCGAAAAAAATTGAGCAAGAAAAGAGCCCATGAGATCACATATTGGATGTTCCTCTATGATAACAAGGAATTAAATATGGCGGCTTTAGGCCAGTTGATAAGATTGGAACGAAGTGCGTCTTGCGTGTTTGATCACAACGCAGTGCTGTGCAACGTCACTTTAAAACGCGGCAGAATGATCCATTCACATGCTGAACGATGTTCTTTTTTTTAAACCATTGAATTCGTCCTTTTGCAGATGTGTTTCTTTACTCCTTTTGTGCCGTGGAAGTTGGTCTTAAAACGATGACGACAGCTTTTAAACATTAGAACACAGGTAACCCCGTACACACGGTTACAATAGGGCGTGATGACAGGCAAACACTGCCCTTGTCTCGCCACTTCATACCAACAATCCCAAACAACGCGAACGTCCACGGACAAAGATCTGTTGACCTGACTAGTTTGACACATCGAATTTACGATCATTACCAACTGCAAAGCAAGCCTTTTAATGACAACATCGCGACATTTTGAATTATTTGTGGATGGGAGCGACGAAGTCCCGGGCAAATTAGGTATTATATATAAAGAACGTGCCATAGCGGGATATAGTATCCTTTTACGTAATGTACATATCGCATATGCATTCATGACACCAGTTGTCATGGTAACCACTCATTAGTAAACGAACCAATGTCACCCTATATTTATACCCCGGTTTCATCCTTTCCTAAATTCCTTGAAATGTTCAAAGCGTTCATGTACCGCCAATGAGAAGGTGAATTTTGTCTTCAAACGAAAGGGGAAACACAATCATACACATGAGTTTGTTTTCGAATTTGCTGTCTTCTATAAAAAAAGTACAGTATGTGTAAACAACACTTGAGTGTTGCGCGGCGACAAATCTTATCGACTTGAAATCGAAATTATTCTTGATGACGTAGAGAGAGGGCGGTGTAGTTCGAAGATACCAAGTCAATTAGTATTCTCCTCTCAGATTTAAACAATCGAATTACAATTTTTTGCGATTTGTATGCTCTTGCGCCCCTGAGCTTTAGTGCTAAATACAGGTTGCGGTTGAAATTTGAATCAGTGCCACTAGCGGTTAAGGAAATAAAAAGATTGATCGCAATAGATTGAAATACAAAATGCGGGGCTCAGTAGATCAACCGTTAAAAAGAACAGCATATATCTTCGTGGAGCATGTGTGTTTGGCCAACTAATGGATATTCAATGGCATGGCTGGATGGTGAAGCTGAGAAAATGACACCAGACGTACTCCCTGAAAGTCGTTTGTCGCCATGGTAACTCGTCGTTAGACGTGATACTGATGGGCTAATCATTGCAGTGTAATAATCTATTCGTGGAGAGTTTCAAATCGTCTTAATTGTAAAACCAACACAACGACAACTTTCAAAGAATCGATGTCGTTGAATTTGGTGCTTCTGTAAGGTGGCAATAGTGTATCATATATGATGTTAGGGCGGAGGTATAGGTAACAAAACCGCGTTGTCTACCGTAAGTCATTAACACACGTAAAAATCTAAAACCTTACATGTAGTCCCTTGAAAGTGGAAATGTTAAAGGTACACGATGCGGCACCTTTCCGCCAGCATTTTGCGTATAATCTGTGTAAATTTGCGCGGGTATAGCTCTGGCGGATCCGCTTCAGAATCCGAATCTGGCACGGCAGGTAATGAAGCATCGTGAACACTGAATACGAAACCATCAGTTTGTTTCTCTTAGAATTTCCGATGGTCGTAAGGAAAATAGGGCGGTGTGTCGGCAATCAAAACTAAGGTGTGTGGTCATACATATCAAATTTTTTCTAGCCGGCGTCAAATCGTTGCTTTGGGCAACAGGGAATGTCATCTCCTCTGGGATGAGTTTCTTCTCTTCCGTGATTAGAAGTCGTTTCCATAGTAACATCTGATATCCTGTCCGAAATAACTTCAAATTAGGGCAGTTGCCGTTCCGAGAAAATGACTCGTCACGAAGGATGCGAATTAAGGAACGTAACCATGGCAACAGATTGAGATTTAATTTAAGTTTTCGAGTGATTTCTCGAACGAGAGTTTCAGAGTTGCTAACAGATACAGCCCGGTGAAATGACTGCACACGCGGACACTGCTAACATTTAAATTACACAAACATATTGCGTTAATCATGGTGGCACGTTGAGCTGTTTATTCAAAAGCTCTCACGGGTGTAGGATATGAACCTATCTGCTATATTTCCAGTGGTTTCCATGGAAGTCGACGTATTCCGCATCTTCTCAGCACACAGCGATGATGTCGTCTGCCCCTAGCATAGATGATTTTTTGGTATCAGGACCAAGACAAACGTCACCTGGGAATTCTATCCCTCACCATGCATCCAGAAGGTTGAAGGAAGAAATTTAGGGGGGGGGGGCAATTAGGACAAAATTGTTGAAGCAAATAATAGATTGTCCCACAAGAGGTGTTATGATTCATAAAATAACACTTTGAACTCTGCGCGCAAATGTTTGCCTTGATTTTCAAGAGCTACAACGGCATGTAGTATGGAAATATAAAGGTCAAAATCTGAAGGTCGACTTGTACCTTAACAGTTTCCTAGGAAAGACAAGCTAAGCAAAATCGTAACGCACCAGCTCATGATAACCCTCCCTGGCGGAGCTAAAAAATTATCGGAGCATGGTAGGCGGAGCTGCCTATTTTTCGGAAGAGAGCGAGCAATTTTTCATCATTGTTAATATTAGGATATTCAGTTTGGATATTCGTATTCGTCATAATAAGGTCACTAGGTCTTAAACCTCGCTAATTCATCCTAAATAGCAGCTGTACAGCATTGTATCTGTTTTCTTTTCTTCATTATCCTGAACATATTTGTCGTCTTCTCAGTGAGCTACCCATCATCGACTTTCGTGTCGATCACCAGGATATGTGATGTACTCAAATCTTTGCGAAAAGAAAATCGCACGCAGGCTTTAACGTGTATAAGAAAAAGGCGTACAATTCAATAAAATTCGTGATTTGCTCGATCTATAGCGAATGCCTATTGTTGTGAGTCAAAGACACTGACATCATACAGTAAAACCCGGGCCGCACATTCCTTCGATCTATCCATGGCAACGACTGTCACCATGGTTTACGGATTGCCCCGCAAGGAATTCCAGTAGAAATCCTTTATTATTTTCATAAATGGCGGTCACCTTGATCTCAGCCTTTTAAAATGTTCGTCATGGTCAATCTGAAACACTCGAATTCAATAAAATGTTGAAAATCGTGAGCGCAGGCCAGTATTATCGGAATATTATGGACTTACCATTTTCAATTCAGTTCCTCCGGTTCCCTTATTGTATATTTTTAGATTCAAAAGAACATTAAAACGTTGTGAAAAATGTATATGCATTTTGAAAAGATTGTTCGAAAAGTATATTTACATGACAATATGTGTCTTGGATGGAAACATATCACACTGTGTAATGGTCGCTGTAAAACATCAGGAAAGAACATCCTCTTTTTAAATTTGAGTTGTTATAAAAATAAGTACGCCGAAAACATATGTCTGCCTGTTTAACTGTCTGTCTGTCTGTCTGTCTGCCCATATGTATGTGTATGTATACATACATATGACATGAATGCATGCATGCATGGATCCCTCCATGCATGCATGCATGCATCCATCAATCCACACACACACACACACACACACACACACACACACACACACACACACACACACACACACAGAGTTACATACACACATACATAGTAATCGTAAAGGTATGAACAGTTCCATTCAGAGGAAAACTAATATAATGTTATTATCACTGTGATGCTATGTAAACAGTTCACAGCAGTTTGTGGACAATACCACGATTAACTTTTAAGAAGCAGGTATGAGAGAAACCTTAAAAGTTTCATAAACTCAATTTATTTTTTTTCACACCATGGTAACAGTGAAAATTGTCATTTATAAGCGAATTGGTCTTCAAGTGCGCAAACAACGTGGTCTAGTAAATAGCTGGGCACCAATATTAGATATGCAAACAATCACTATTGTCCTGGTGTTCGGTAT
This sequence comes from Ptychodera flava, assembly GCA_001465055.1. NCBI lineage: Eukaryota > Metazoa > Hemichordata > Enteropneusta > Ptychoderidae > Ptychodera > Ptychodera flava. The sequence goes on from LD526786.1 coordinate 92,281, forward strand.
AGCGGTTTTCATCGCTTAAGTTTGTTTGTCTTCATTCCCTGGTGAGACAGCTGGCAAATGAAAACGTCACCATCACTTGAACTAATCCGTTAAATTGACACTCCAAACACATCTTCAACAGACGTCATACTCGGGCCACAAAGTCTGCTATTGGGGGCAAAATGATTAGCCTCGATGTCTCTAGGAAACACGACAACACGGTAAATCATTTTGGCGACCCTCATCAGCACAACAACTATGTCACCAGGAGTCTGTGTACTCATCGTGTCGTACAGCTCTTAGGACACAAAACTTGTTTGCGTCCTAATCCACCTAAATTCTACAGATATGCCAGTTTAAGCAAGGCATCGTATTTCAAAAAACAACTGCATACACGACCTCGTTCCTAAGCTTGAGTCCAATGATCGTGCGTCACCGTTGACCGTGTTTAAATTTGACTATGAAGCGTAAAGTTGTCGCATAGATTTGGCGTGACATACATATTTACCCGTTGCCAACGCAGTGAAAGGGGTATCTTTACATGCGCTGTATGTATTACTCACCAGCCACCGATACATACGTATATGTACATGCATACATTCATGTCTTTATACCAACCTACCTACCTACCTGCCTGCCTGCCTGCCCACCCGCCTACTTACCTACCTGCCTACTTGCCTTTCCACCCACCCTCGAACATTCCGATGATTACATACGTACGGATTCAGACAACATTACACCACAGACATCGAGAAGCGAACAACGCCGATATTATAACAGCAATCAGGGCTGGATAGCCAAGACCTCAGTAAGCCATGGGACATACACTGTCCGGTTACAGGGGATAAAATGTCCATTTTAGGAGAAAAGTTGCTGTTTTTCCGTTGTTATGCTTTGTCCATCTCAAGATGAACCATAAACTCAAACAATGACACACTTTGCCCTGTATGATGTGTGTCAAATATCAACTCGTACTTTGCACAAAATTTTGCGTTTATTCGTTAGCTGATTAGCATGTATCTGGTAAATGGTTAGCATATATTCGACGATTTCTCTGCAATCCATTAAATTGCATAATACCTATGAAGGCCGGACTATGTTTTAATGACAATTGTTTCAACGTGTTTCAAGGTTATGATCAAGGCATCGAGCTTCTTATTAGTAAATAATACCAGACCGATGAACATCATACCCAAATACAGTGGCTTTGCTCTGATGTCTACTGGTGTGAGATAAGTCATGTGTAGTCAAGTATTCACAAAAACACTGTCAGAATATCTCCCAGGGTGAATAATATTCCCCTAATTCTTCTGCATGGTACGGAAGGTAGTTACCAAGTTAAGTCAAGGCACAGTCCAGGCTCTGTCAGAGTAAACATTTTGAGAAGGTTTAATGTTTTTAAGTGTGTGAGATAGAGATCTTACTCCGGCTAATGATACGACGTCGACTAAAAACCCAGCAAAAGCAATTTCAGACATTTATCAGGGTACCATATCACAGGGATACATTATTTATGACTGAAAAGACTCGCAAAAAAACCCTTAATTTGCGTTTGCATGGCTAGATATCAAGTCACGATTTCCTAGGTGGCGCTACGGTAGAGCGGTCGAGCTGTCCGTGCGAGTTAGTAACAACTGTTTGTCCCCAGAACGCAGAATGCAGTGGAAAGTTTTCAGTCAAACGCCACGTCTTGCATTCTGTGAGAGACAGCTAATGAGCAGCGTTATTGGTCATTTTACGTTTGGAATGTAATGCAGGGTCGAACGGGACTGGCCAACGTTCTTAGGACAGACGGTCACGGACACCAAAGTGAAATCGACGATAGGTATTATTCAGAGTTTCAGAGTCTACGCAAATTAAAAGTGATTAATTAGCGTGTTTATCATATCATTTATGTCACATCAAAAACATCAGCATATATATCTGTGTGTGTGTGTGCATGTGTATATATATATATATATATATATATATATATATATATATATATATATATATATCATACACACATATGTATGTATGTCAGTGTGTAAATGGAGAGAGAGACAGACAGAGACAGACAGAAGACAGAGTCAGAGAGACATGACAACAGTTCAATTGATTTAGAAGTGGTCATGTTGTTGTTTTAACGGAATTGAAAACAAAGAATCTAAATGAAGTAGATTTGATCAGCAACATGTTTGGAAACTGACCTTCATCTGGTTCAATGGCTAACAGAAGATAATTAACTCCGTTTTTAGCATGTTGGAACAAAGAGCCAGTGTTTGAGTAACGTTTTCACACCGGTTTAACGGATTAATTAGCAAATGATTGAACACTAATACAATAGCCACACGATGAAATTAGAATACATGTGTCGCCAAGCTGGCAACTCAGACAAGTAATCAAAAAAGCCATCGTGGCACAATCGACAAGAGAGAACGGTGATCGCACCGCACTGTATGCCGTTGGCATGGAAACAACGGCGCAATGCAGCTGTAAGCTGTTGTAAGTCATGTTGCAAGCCTGATTTCGTGGAAATTTGGGAATGTTATTTATATGGATCGCGTCAAGACCTTTCTGAGTTTGCTTGAATTATTTTCTCCAACGTTATAATATACGTTAAACTACCAGGTCGTTTCGAGTGGTGTTTACCACGTTCTATGTCTCTCTATGTGTATGAGCTTCGCTGAACCGACGCACTTTTGCGCCAAGCTATTACATAGTTCCTTTTTGCTGTCAGCGCGAAAAACATGACCTAAACATAGCTCTAACTTTTCTACGGATTTGCACACACTTGTAAGATACTCTTTGACCGGCTCATCTGCTTTCTAGAGATACGGCGCTTCATGTCGATCACCATTACAGGAGATCGATAGCCTTAACCTTCAAACCTTTCCTAATAGGTCTAAAGGTCTACTACAACCCCCCCCCCCACAACAAAAATCTTTTAAGGCAGGTTTAAGCTGGCTCTGCCGATCTCACCGAGGAATATCGGCAACTGAAAATGAAATTGAATCGAAATAGCCTTTGATTTGCCGAGGCAAATTGCCTTGACACCATAAAGCTCGCTACCGCGTAACAATTTCCGCAAAAGAACAGTAATGCCCTTACTATATATCATTCCCTTTGTCGAGCGTTTATCTTAATAGCTACCTTCGAAGAGAAAATACCAACATTTCTGCCACAATGTCCGTCTATCAGTATATAATAACTTTTAATTCAGGTTATCAACCAAATCAATACAAATCAAATCAAAATCAAAACAAAATAAAATAAACTAGAATATCGTACAAAAATTATAATATAGAAATGGCGCACCCAGTTTTCCAAAGTCAGGAGATAAAACAATCGGAAGGACCACAGCTGTGGATGACAGTACTCTACTAATTATACACTATTACGTCATTTTTTATCTTCCAGTTGTAAGCAGGTGCATTTTGGAACATTGTTTTTATTTCTCTTTTATTGTTCTTTGTCTCCCACAGAGTAATGACCTTCGGCACGATTCGTCCCAGCCCCAAATGGGGTCACGGGCGAAGGTCAGAGTACCTGGCGAAGAAACGATACAAAGCCAACGTGATCCGAGTAATTTTGGTGATTGGCTCCTTAGTTCTGCTAACGGCAAAATTTTCACCTGTCGCGTCCTCTTTCAGTACCGATTATCAAGGTAAGCCATTATGACTGCTAATACCCATACAACATATGAAAAGCCTTTTTACACTTGGGGAAATATTTAAACTGTGTCCCCTCTTAAAACGTCGTAAAACATGTAATGGGGAAGTGCTTCTAACGTCAGTATTGCAATGTAATACATACATACATATATATATATATATATATATATATATATATAT
>LD526786.1:104519-125341 GCA_001465055.1 Ptychodera flava
TTTGAAGGTTGAGTCCGTGAGTCCAATGTAGTGTTTCTGATCGTTGCTTGTGGTGACAGTGGCTTTGTATATTACTGAAGAGGTGAGGCAGTTTCCTGAAAGTGGACTCCATATAATTTATTCAGATAGCAAATCAACCCTCAACAAACGTGCTGAATTCCTCTCAAAATGCAGACACCGCAGCAAATTCCTCCTCTGTAATAACTGACTTGCCATTGGCCGCAACCGCTTATTTGAATATGCATTCCCACCTACAACACAATATGAACAGTTCAATTGCCGCCAAACCTTCACTCCTGATGATTGCTTAGCGCATGAAACAGCCTGTAGAGTGACAACTACAAGTTCCTAGATTCTCAGTATATATATATATATATATATATATATATATATATATATATTATATGTCTGTGTCTGTGTGTCTGTGTGTGTGTCTGTGTGTGTCTTTGTGTCTCTGTCTGTCTGTCTGTCTGTCTGTCTGGTCTGTGTATCTATTATGTATGTATGTATGTATATATGTATGTATGTATGTATGTATGTGTGCAAACGCGACCGAGATCTTGGAATAATGATGTGTGTATATTGTATTAACGTGCATTGACGTCATTGAAACCCGACTTACCCGTTCTAATTAGTAAATTGATTTGAATTTCATTCATTCTTAAACCTAATTTATCGTGGACCAATATTTGTGTTGGTGTCCACGAAAACAGTTTTTCTTTCATGAAAACAATCAAACAAAATGATGTGTGACTCAAGTCGTTACTGCGATTGAACCTCGTAAACACTGTTGTACCCGTTGTCAGGGCAACGTCAGCATTCATCCGTTGTAAGGGCACTTTTCCGAATGAAATGAATGGCGGAGCTTCGCAAAAACTGCAGGTAACTGCGGCACGGTGTGAATCAACATCCAGCTCTCCAAAGACATGCATAACGCCGTACAAACACAATTTCACGCAGTACAGAGTTTCATTCTGCTGGAGGCGAGATCGTTTCGTTGATTTCTTGGACCTAAGAGCTTACACGATTACGAACGTTGCATCGAAAACGCCAGCCATTATTCTGAACTCTGAAACTTTCCTTTAGTCATTCCCGAAAGTAACTTCTATCACTACAAGACGTCGACTGCTCTCAGGAAGTTTTTGAAAATTTTCCAATGGTCTTAGCGCTTGTTTTCACATGTAACCCAGCAAAACAATTCCATAACTATGAATTTCAGACAAAAAAAAATGAGAATTTTCCTGAAAGTTCCGTGATTCGATCAACGCGTCCGAGAAAGAAACCCTGGAATCGATACTGACTCCGGGGAAATACGTCATACAATAATAGATTGGATGTTATTAAATTACTGCTGTTGACAAGGTGAAAGTTTGTAGATGAGCGCTGACCACGCAAGATGGTGCATATTTGCTACTGAATGCTTGTCTTTGTCGCACCATGATTAATATAGTCAATGTGTATTGAGGGTGTTTACATAATTAGTGCCACTGTTTGTTTCTCGTGAAGTGTCTTTTTTTCGCTATAAAAAATGATAGACACATTATTTGACAACGATGAAGTGTCCGTAAATGGGTCTGCGTATTTACTGCGAAGACACGTTTTATGTTCCGGTATTTCTCTCCAGCTCGCGCTCGGTGATCGAACATATTTTTCCTAATATGATGATGTTGATAGTCTTTGTAGGCCTGTTTCACGCAAATTTAGGCGACTGACAGAGTATTGCACCGAATCTTGAGTCACCAAACTAACATGATATAAACAGTGTTCGCCAAAGCATACAGCAATGCGTCGCCGTTTGATAATACTCGCGACATTGCGTAAGTTAAAATACCCAGAGCAAGCGCAAGGACTAAACCAAGCAGTTGTTACCGAGGATGAGTGATAGGTGTGTAGGAGGTCGAGCTGATAGCAAAATTGAATACAAGCCCCATGTCAACAACTTTATTCTGCAAATTTCATTGTGTATGTATGTCGTCCATACTGGTTGACTGGTTGAAGATGCAATTTAAAAAAGTCTCCCGTGCCATGAGTAGATCGTTATCTGTCTGCGACGTGGACTAACGACATGGCGATAGGCGACACGAAATGGCCAACAGGGATGTTCCGGATAAATGACGGAAATACCACCTGGCGACGGAGGGAGCACTCCTCTAGACTTGGTAACTCTTTCCAGTTATCAATTCAATAACCCGGTGGTTGCAATTTCTTGCAAGCCAGCAGGGTTCGCCTTAGTATAGAGCGATCCGCGATTGCCAAAAGGCGGCGCGGCGAGAAACGAGCAGATATAGAAAACTGTAATTTGGACAGAGAATGTTCTGTGTCTTCCCTTAATCATCCCGGCGCAGCGAGTCATGTTAATGCAGCCTTTACAGCGCTTATTTATTTCAATTTCGAAACAAGAAGGACTCTCGATCGGTTGTCGTTTACAAGATTACCCTGATCGCTACAATTTACGTTCATACTGAATCATACTTAAACTCTGACGCCCGCCACTGCCGCGCATGCGCAATTTGAAACATTTCCATTGCTCCATAGCGGCAACACGCACGCCGTCAGTTCAATGACGCTGGGTAAACATACTTTGTCCACAGCACTTACAGTAAAAGCGATGAATACTTGTTATTATTTTGCTCACGAAATTCAGACGTATACCCTCTATTTTTCAACGTCTGATATGAATCCCGATATTATTTAGTTTTTGGCGGTTACATTTATCTTTTGATATTAAATTTGTGTTAGCTATCTACGCGTGTACGATTGAATGGGATTTCTAATAATGGTTTTATAACTCATAATCTGCTCGGCGTCATCTTTCCTGGAAATCACACGCGTAGCCAATTGTTGATTATAATCTATACATTGCTTTTTCGGATTTACGATATTCCTTTTGATCACAAAAGTTGAAGTTCGTCATCTCTCAAGATCATAGCTCGACAGCTTACATATCGTGAACGACCTTTTGGCCTTAAACTACCATTACACATACACATACATATGACCCAATATTCCCTCAGCGCTTAGCTTAATCCCAAATTCATGCATAAGGCTAAAAATATAGTTTTTCTTTTTTCCACGCATAATTTTCAAAAATTTGGCTCGTAACACGGTGTTTGATTTTTTGCTGTTTTGTTTCTTTCTCTCCCCCTCCTCCAAACTTTTTGGTACACGCATTAGACTAATACAAAAGTGGAAAAATCGATTTTGTTTTGCGCGTTTGAAAATGTGACGAATCAAGGATTGACGGGCTCATTTCGACATAGTGCATAGTGCAGTCGCAAAATTCGCCTGTTTGACGTAATACTGAACACAGCACATGCCATCTGTAAAACTGGTCACTTTCGCCATTTAGGCGTGGGCTCATTAATAAGTGTCACGCCCCTCAATTATCGTCAAAAGAGGGAGTGGAGCCGAGAAGTTGAAGGGCATGTCGTCTTCGCACTCAACCTTGGTATCACAAGCATCCTTCAAAGAGCATTGCAATAGATTGCTTGCCTTTCGACGAAAAGAACCCAGGATGATAAAACGCACGCTCGACAAACAAAAGTCATCGAGGAGGGATTTACATCTATTGTCATTATCGCGCGCAAATGCGCACTTACAATTACGCCATTGAAACAATCTATTTTACATTTCATCATCGGATTTTGGGAAGCCCAAATTCGTTTAAGGAAAGGGTTTGGGGTCATACGCAGTGAATTTCGCCTCCCATGCACGTTACTGTCACAGTTTTACTGCTGGAGTCACTGATCTGATCTCTGAATATCAGCGCGCTCTGTCGACGCATTGCGATCGTAGCTGCGCGTCCGTGTTGTCAACCGACGTTGTCAAGCCCTGATAAGTGAGTGGGTGAAATCACCCACAGTTGAAACGAGTTAAATATTAACGTGGCATCCTTTTCCATTTTCCGTTATGTGGAATTCGGTCGGCAAGGAGGTCATTGCCTTCACTCCTGTGATTTTACGACCGACCGATCAGGTGCAAAAAATATGAATGGCTTAGGCGAAAACCACAATCCTCACCGAAAATGTTAATCTCTGGTCTTTGTATCATATATCCCTTACTCATCATTTCAGAATGCAAATACAAACTACTCAATGGTGTTTGCGTTGGAAGTGCTCAGAAATCATGAAAATTGACTCAGAAACTTTAAAACTCTAAGAATATACTTAGACATCATTCAACATTTCTCGACCGTCACAGAGACTGGCGATCGAAATGAAAGCGCATTTTGTCTCACAAGCCGATCAGTTGAAGTAGGCTTGTAGTTCACATGCCATGACGTCATGTGTTTTGTGGCACCACAGACTATGTATGAAATATCGTAGACTTCATGTCGCGATTTGTGCAATTCTCTATGGATGGACATATAAAAAAACCATTCAAACAGATTTATATCGAATGTTTCGTAGAAATGCGCGTAAAATATTTGTGTCAGGACAACCTATAGGCCTATATTTGAACGACGATGCGGAGGTATGCTTAATTATTGAACGGAATTTTTTGCACAGTACAATTTCTTTACTGCTTGTGTAGCCTTGTAAATATTTATTGATTTCTTAATTTATTTTTGTATATTTTAATCGTATTTACTGAAGTGTCATTGTTGTTTTCCTTTTCATTCCGTTAAATTTCATTAGGCCTAAAGAACAGAATAAAGACTTCTGCCTATCTTAAGTTTTGATATTCACCATTAAATATTCCTCGAACATGTCTAAGTTTAAGTAGTTGCAGAAGTCACCCGAAAAAGATAATGTAAAATTAAGAGTTTTTGCAGCAATCACAGATTCACCTATCCCCTGGCGCACAGTGCATTCCAGTATAGATTCCAGAGCAAGAAAACAACTTGCCCGCACTGAGACTCTCGCAATGTCTACATCGTTTAGGTACACGACTTAAAATGCCCCGTAAATAGGTCAAACGAAGCAACAGAAGACAACATTGTATCGTTTAAAGTAGTAACAATTCTCACTTCGCTTTTTAGGTGTGCAATTTTCATCCCGTCAACTTCTGCAAAGCACGATATCGGCGAGCGCCACTGCAACGACATCCAATGTGACGACGCCCTCAGCTCATGACCATGAGGACCACACACCTCCCTGGGAGAGATGCGACTACGAGAAAGACCATTACGGTTACGCGTGGGTCGTGTTCTATGCATTTCTGATCTTGGTCAGTTTTATTGGTAAGTTGACCAGCTACATTCTGACACACACATACAAAAATCTATCTACCCATCACCATGGCCACTTGTGGATTTTAGCGAGAAAGCTACCCATGGCCCATCTACACCAACTTTTAAAATCTAATGCACCGTTGCCTTACTTTACAACATGCCTAGACAAACTGTATACTCGTACGAAAGATTGAAATATTGCCTGGTATGGTATGTATGCGTTACACTTTGCAATATTTTAAATTTGAATGCGCGAGTGTCGAAATAAACTTTAAAAAAAAGATAGCGTGTAGAGACCATGGCCACACGTACTTTTTTGTCTCAATGATTATGTGTCTCTCCCTATAGCCCTGGCCATTATCTGCGACGACTTCTTTGTCCCATCATTGGAAGTCATTTCTGAGAAGTTGGAACTCTCCGAAGATGTTGCCGGGGCAACGTTCATGGCAGCGGGTTCCTCTGCTCCAGAACTATTTACATCAGTGGCCGGTGTTGCCCAAGAAACCGATGTCGGTGTCGGCACCATCGTGGGTTCAGCTGTCTTCAACATTCTGATCATCATCGCACTGTCCGCAGCCCTTGCTGGCAAGGTGAGCCAGGTTTTATTTGAATAGACTCAAACAGCCACGAAGATATATACGAGGATGCAATACTACAAAAATTATCGAAGCCCTCCGTTTAGACGGCTGAACGTTTTAAAATCGATTTGAAATTGCTGAAAGTGTTTTTGAAAAGTGTAACAATTATCCGTGGTTTGCATCTTGGCTGAAACTGACAACCGCCAGGAACGCACCATTCACAGCAGGGCTTATTATATCAAGTGTGGTTTATATGTGTCGGCACTTTTTGAATGTGCGTTCGATATGATACCTTTGTTCTGATGTGTGAGTCTGGTGAGAATGATGACATTGTGGCTACCAAAATGTTCCCCTATATCTAGGCTTTCAGAAAATGTATCCGGGGTTCTGAGCTTATTAACCAGCGGCGAATTATTATTTCTTGTCTTGGAACATTAAATTCAAAGTACTAATTCTATTCACATGTATCTATGTTGACTAATTGAAGGGCACATTATTCCGGGGGGGGGGGCTTATTCCCCCCCCCCCGGGGGAATAAGCCAGGTATGTATGTCTTGTGAGGTTCCTGGATTTTGTCATGAATTGACTATTAGTATGTTGATTAGAAATATGAAAGTGTGCGTTACAGATGAAACATTTAGAAGAAGAAAAATGTCAAATTTCAACTAACCTCTTTTTTCCCTCTTTTAATAACATATGATGCAGAACTAAAAAATATAAGAGTTTTAAACTTTCTTAAACTTCAGGAATTTCTTATCATATTGTTCATTGTTGCCAAGAATGTAATGATCATGAAGAAAATTTTTGAACTGAATTACCTCAAATATCATCAATATTTTAAAATCAAATTTGCTGCCAATTGTTTTGTAAAGTCTATTCGGGAAACCGAGAATCTTGATTTTCTTGAAAATATAGCTATGCAATTTAATCCTATTTCCTGTATATTTTTAAAACAAACCTCCTCCAAAAGAACCCTGACATACATCCCCAAACCCTCAAGGTTACTTACCATTGTTCAAAGCTGTTCCCGAGGGGAATTATCCAGTCTTGAGTATGGTACGTTTTGTAGGAATTAGGTCTTGATGATGAGCATTTCATGCAATTCTCATGGAGCAACGTATAATTCTTTTGTGCTGTCAAACATGAACATGAATAATTTGTGACTGTTATAAATAATTCACCGTCCCACAAATAATTCAGCTGGTTAGGCTTGGCTTATTGGATGCAACACAAAGCTAGAGCAAGTGCGCACTGCACTTAAGGAGTTACTCGTCTTTGAAAAAACTCACTCTGCTGTACGGAATGTAAACTATAAGTTTACACACCGGTAATTCTCAGTGTTGCGTGAATTTTCCATTACATGCCAACGTCAAATTTCCAGGAGAGCTGTCCTACTTTGGATAATGTGTTTCTCCGGAACGGTCAGACCATTAATAAGTTGACTGAAATATGGTTCAGCAGGATAATAGAATATGACAGTACATGGTATCACATACCGCTCTTTTGATATCAAGAAGAAATTTTTGACACTTCTGACGAAACATGCAATGATGACATGAAAACATGAACCCTGAAAAATCAAATTTATTTTTCTCATCTTTTCCTCGTCAACCAAAAGCCCATAAATGCAATATCATATATTATAGCCAAGGGTAGCTAGGTGACCATGGTCTGACGTGAGGAGGGCAAATGGTCTCCTGCCCAGTGGTTATAATATTATTATTACATGCCTCTTTTACATAGTTTTCACTACAAATGTTTATATTTATTTGCAAATGACAATCATATGCTTTCTTTCCATGTCAGATGAAAATAAGTTAAAAAAAAAAATGATTTTCATTGTCGAATGGCGCATTGATATATTTAAATCTCTTTTGTGCAGATTATTAATTTTTCACTCATAAATTTCTAAAAACCTGATTTCCTATGTAAAACATGTAATTTGAACATTTTTAAATCCATAAGCTTCATTTTCCATGAAATGATGACTATGTGGCTGGTAATGTTGTCAACAAGTTACCATTGAATTAAATCTATGGAGTGCACGACGTTCAATATACGAGGCATGTAATAATAACTTTTTCCACATGCAGTAACAGTATAACAAGTGGTATCCAATGACTGATCTGAATCTGTACAAGTGTGTCTGTGGATTTACCAAGCCATTCATTATGTCAGTCATAGTGTTTTTGTACAATGATTTTCTCTCCCTTTTCACTATAGTTACAAAGAATTTTGTACCGATTAAGAGAACACGAACTTTTCAATCATGGAAAGTACAAAGATCAGAAAAGTGCTGATCAAGATTCATTTCACACCATGAGTTCAAAAAGATTGTCTTCAGTCTGTCATTAAAATGATTTTTCTTTCCCAGGGCAGGCATAGCTTTTGATCTGTCATCAATTTTATATTCTGTATATCATGTGACCAAATATGGCCACTCAGTGATGCAGATTGTAACATCAGTGCTGCGATGTCATTGGTCTTTTAATGTGACCCCCAGTGAACTCAAAACTAAGTACCATGCTACAAACTGTTATGACTCAGAATTCTCACAAAATATGTTTTTTGTTTCTTAAACCGCTGTTTTATGTAGGTGCTGAACTTGGACTGGCGACCTCTGGCTCGAGACAGCATATTTTATGCACTGTCCATCGCGTGTTTCATTGGTTTTTCCTGGGATGCCAAAGTTGAAGTCTGGGAGGCGGTGATTTTACTGGTGCTATACATTATCTACATCATAGTCATGAAGTTCAATGTACATCTCATGAAACTCATGGAAAAATGCACTTGGTAAGTTCAGGGTCCCGGAAAGTTCCTCGAAAGTTCTGAAATCTTAAAAAGCCTCCTGGAAACTCCTGGAAAAGTCCTTGATATTGAGTCCTGGATAGTCCTGGGAAACTGAAAATCCACCTACAACTTTCAAAAAATGACAAGTTGATCAGTTGTGATTTCGTAAAAACGATATGCAAAGTGATATATAAAAAGGACATATCGTAAAAGTAATACCTGATAAATGATATTTTGGATTTCAAAAAGTCCTTGAACAGTGCTGGAAAAGTCCTTGTAAGTTCTTGAGTTCAATCCACCCATGTCCACTAACTGTTCATCAACTCTTTTGCAAATATAATCTCAGGCGAATGGCTCTCCTAGGTACATCAGTTGCTCTCTCGCTTACATTTTCATTTTCATTTTTGATCAATTTGCATGATTTCTCTTTTTGAAGCGCCTGTTGCCGTGCCCAGGTTGTGCCTATTGATGCTGAGACTGGCGTGGAAGGTGAAACGGACACTACTAATGTGCCTGCAGATGACACTCCAGTCAAACAGCCTGACAGTGAAAATAACCTACCAAACAGCAAAGACACTTTACCTCCTCTCAAAAAGGTAATTTAATTTCTTCTGTTTTGATTTGAAGGTTGTGATTCGGAGTTTGTAATTGATAGTTACACTTTATGCCTGTATATGTGTATGTTTATCACTGGTATGACGTACTTCAAGATTTTTGTGCATGACGGTGGTATGTGGCACTTCAAAATTGAAAGACAAACTTTTCCTCAAACTGTCCATGGGGAAACATTAAAACATTCTATTTTGAGATCAAGAATAAAATTCGGGGGCCACTGTTTAAAACTCTTTTTTAGACACTTGAAATTCAAAATGGCACCATCTGTATGTTAACTCCATGGAGAACCATTACATTCACGATTTACAAAAAAATTAGCGGATGAAAACTTACTTGACTTTATAAGCTTCAAAAGAGCCTCTGAAAAGGCTAGACGAAGCAAATATTGTAAAGATTTGAGAGTCTGAGTATCTGACCCCATAATAGCATAATACCTTTTATCATCCATTTGTATGGCTGCTAGTCTGTCCGAATGGGCGCCTCTATGTGAATGAATGGTTGTTTATTGAAATTGCCGTGAGAGTAGGTTTACATGCATGATTATTTGAGGCTTATGAATATCCTTCAATGATGCCAAGTCATATCATTATACACCTGAGTTTTTAATCTAAGTTCCATTTTGCAGTAAATTTTGATATCAGTGGATGCGAGCGAGTCCAACGACAGGGATGCACGGTCCACTGACCATATATTGACTTTTGACCTCACATCTGTTTTATTTAAACACACTGAAAACCTGATACGATCAGTCTTTTTTAATAAACATATCTCATGACGATTATTAGGTCACTCAATATGGATAGGCCAGCTCCAGAATGCGGAATATATGGATAGATTTATTCTGGTGATCAAACCAGGGAGGACTCCTTCATCATATGCATTGTGCAGGTTGAATTATTGCTGTTCTTGAATTCAGATTCTAATGGCATGCAGATTTTATCAGATTTAAATCTATGATCAGTTTCTTAAATTACCAGGAATATAACTCTCACAGTCCCTTTTTCCAAATCTCAAAATCTTAATTTGACCAGCGAAATAAACTAAAAAAAAAATCAATTTCATTTTGATTGAACCAAATTTTGCAGGAAGGATGTATATATGTACTTTGAGCACACTAGTATCGCTGTCAGTAGCCGAGATGAAGTTCAAAGTTAGTGGAAAGTGAAACAGAATTCAGCGCATTTGCACCTTATAAATTGTAAACCCTTTGAATGTCAAAGTTTGGTATTGCCTCATTTGTTTCAATAGTGTGGGTGGACATAACTACTCTGAAATTAGGGGTGGAAGGGTCAAAGGAACCGTCAAAGCTTTATATTTCTCTTTTGAATCATCGCTTAAGACAAAAATGTTACATCAAAATTTGTGCAGAGTGCACAACAGAAGCAGTAACAATTATTCTTATCATTGCTCCACATCTGAGGAAGATGGTTGATGATACAAATGTTGTCAAATCCTGGCAAATCTTCCGCTGACTAAATTACCTCTGAAAAATAAACAGTGTGACTTGGAGCAAAGATTAACGAGTGTTTGCATCATTCATCAATGTACATAATTGCTGCTTTGCTGAAATTGTGACGTGAACCGAATGTTTGTAATGTTTTGAGCTTGATCTTTTGGCTTTGATGAACAAGGATGGGGTAAACTTTTCTTAATCGCCAAAATCACTCCCGTTAATATGCCACTGGTTCCTCCTTGGTGGTAAATTCTCAGTGTTTAGTGAACAGAAGACATGCTGGAAATACTTTTATTCTGTGCATTTCTAAGGCTGATAGAAAAAATTCAGATCAATTTCAATCTGTTGTGATTGTGTATGTACGTTGACTGTTACAATTTATGATTGAATTGGCCATTAGATGTGATTTTGGGAATTTTGAATGTAATATTAATAGTTACAAAGTACCAACTTGGTTATTTTTGTACTCACAATTTTCATTAAAGATTTTGGACAATCATCTACTCTTTCATATGAATTAGGATTTGTCATTAATAATTACCTCATTGAACATATCACATAATTTACCCTTGAAATGGGAGACTCATTCTAAATAATAATAGATAGTGATGCTTTAAAAGTACAAATAAATAATTTTCTATATATTTATCAATATCTGCATTATTGAGTAGGAAATAATCAAAATAATCAAGGTTAGAATAATTTCATATTTTTTACAATGCCTACATTTCTTTCAACTTTTGTCTGTTTATGCTTTGTATGAGGTGTTTGAGAAGTTCATATTCAAATAAAAACGACAAAAATTTTCACATTTTTGAACTGTATGATGCAGTAGACATGAAATTTTAATCTTTTTATGAACAATGACGATTATCATAAAAATCACAAAATTTCCCCATTTCAATTTTATAACGCAACAGGGCAGACATGAAATTTCCATTATCTCTGATGATGTATCTTGTCATCTCTGAGGTAGAATGTGTCTCGAGGACAGACCATCAAACTTTTACACTGAAATTTTGGTCTACTAGTTGTTGGGGCTCATTTTTAATAAAGTTTCGCCAGCTTAGTTTTGTGAAAATCCACAAATTTTAATATGTTTCTGCATAGAGTAAACACCGGGGCGGCCAATTTAAATTTCAAGTGTATGTAAACATTGAGTAATTTGTTTTTCTGTAGTATCAAATTTTGCATGTTCAACCCTAATTTTCATTCTTGATTTTGAAAGAGCATTGTTCAAAGTCTCCCTCAGGAAAGTTTGAGCAAAACTTTTTAGTCTTTCAATTTTGATGCCCATGCACTACCTTTAACATTCAATTTGAAAAGTTCAGAAACTGAAGTGTTTATGTACTGTTTGCAGTCTGTTGTGAAAACAGATAAACTGTTATATTTCATGGCCTTGATTGTTTATTTTTGTTTGTTTGTTTTGTTTTGACAGGATCGCAAACACTCGGTCATTTCAGTGCAAAGTACAGGCTCGGGTCAAAAGCATATCTTTCATCACGTCAAGCATGGCGAGCTCTCAGGAAACTTTGTAAGTCAAAAATACAGCCTGCAATGCTGGTTGAGATTTTTTTGCTGAAATACTGCCCAGTATCCATATGGACAGAGTTGAATTGTACATGGCATTTTTGCTACCGATCAGAATCTAGCAAAGAAACACAGAAATTTCTGCTGATTAATGTCATGTTTCATTTTCAACATATCTTTTGAACGTGCTCAGAGAGCGGATTCTTAGATGAAGTGTAAAACCTTTTGATTGTCTTCATAATTATATTTTTGGCATGCTGTCTTGAAATTTACATGATGGTTCAAAAATTGTTAATATGGATATATTGCTATGGTAACTTGGCTTCATAGAGTGCAGTCCATCCCTGTGGATATGCTGTACATTTCCTGTTTAGCCCATTACTTTCCGAAATTACATCCTTTTCCTGAAAAAAACACAAATATTACTTTGTCTAAATATGGATGTTGACATGAAACACACAGGCTGTGGATTACGTAAAATACCTGTTTATTGTGCAAATCTGAAGTCAGGATTTGAATGATACATGTAGAGTTTGCTTGAAAAAATCTTGTCTACTGTAAATATACTGTGAGTCATCGTCGTAGTGACAGGCTACAATGTAACAAAATGATTCGAGGTTATTTTGCTTTAGACTGCTCTTCGACTTTACGTCTTCAGTTCTGATCATAGAGGGAAATGCGTGTCATTTGACTATCAATGCCTCAAGGCGGTGGTCGTATTTACAAAGACGAGACTCTATAACAGCCATCAAGGATTTTGTAGAACACTGCAGTGAAATCCAAGATTGTAATCAAAGTAGACATTTCCTTCACTGCCTGTCAATAGAAAATCCAAGATGGCTTTATTTTGCGACCAGGCTTGTCCGTAAATGGATACTGGGTTGATTTATGAAATGGGTTTATCACTTACCATTTGCATGATATAAAGTTATCTTTGTGCGCTGTGTGGCAGTCCAGTCTTTGTAAGCTTTTCATATTTTTTCACCATTTAATTCTTATTCACCTTTCATATCCACTATTTTACGGTGTGTAATGATAGTGCATAAATAGTAGACTAGAAATCTTTGTAGTTTTGTATGTTATCACCACATATATCAAATATATGTAATTGTCTTGAAGTAATCATTGATATATTATTAAAATAAGTATACAGGGTATTGCATAATTTAAATGTTTTATTAAATCACAAGCACTGCATAAAATCCATTGTTATACATTTATTTTTCTAAAAAATGTGATTTGGTTCTACATGGAGATGAGGGTCTTTTCATTTGTCAGTGGGATCTACAATCTCTGTAATTATGTCCACATAACCAACTACAATGAAATGAAATTAGTTTATGTTTTGTCCTCGTAATATTCAACCTGGACGTCTCAAAGAACTGTGAACCAAAAACAACATTTTTTAATTTACAGTTGTTTCTATGTGCCATAGATGCATTTAGATAAAGACAATTTTTTTCCTAACCCTGAAAATATATCTAAGAAGTCTGACGTTATAATTTCATCACTGCCCTAGTTTATAGCCCACAGACAAATGGATTTGACCGTAATTTGCCTGTAGAACATATACGTACTGTCTGTATTGCATTCGCACCGCTGGTTATGCAAAGCATTCACTGCACTGGGAAAAACACATTGCCTATGCACCCTCTATCAAGAATAACCATCAGTCATCACCCAATTTTTTTGTTTTTTTGCAAAATTTATGCGGCTGTGGTAACTCAGATACGTTAATGAGGTGTGTGCGGAGCGATCATACACACTGTATTGTACTTCATGTACCCAAAGCCATGCATGACTATGCATGTTACATCCCAGCATCAAACCCTTCATGCTGCCAAAGCAAAATCATTAAAAAAGTTTGTTTTTTATGTTTGTTTTTTACCCCTTCTCTCCCTTGCACTCTGTCCTGCGTTGTGCTCTTCCGTTTCACATCTGCACTTCCAACCCTTTTTATAATGCATATCCTTCCATTGACTCGCCTAATTTATCTTTTGCTGCTCTTTTTTTTTATCAAATCAAAATCATTCAATCTTTCTTCCCTATCTTATCAATCTAATAAAAATTAACCCAACTCATTAAAAAATATTCTAATCTAATTAACGCTGCCGCCTGCTGCACCAGACATCTTCGCAAGGAGATTTGAAGAGTAGTAACGTAGTTACAACCAATACGAACCATACTAATGGCAGTATTCATTATCAAGAGCATGTTGCAATAACTGATGTAAGTAAATGTCGCACACAGGGATCTTTGTCACTCAATTGTCAGAGATGTCGTCTTACCTCTGAATTGGTCTGTGAAGGAAGTAGTTGCTCCCTCTCTGGTTTTGTCAAAGAAAAACTCATAATGTTGTCTGAGTCAAAAAGCAAATCAAGAGGTTTATAAATATGTCTGTATGGCAATTTCCTGTTCATGCTGTTCAAAAAATGTAATACAGTTTAAGATGTAGTTTGACAGGAGTGGAAGTTTAAGATTGGTGGAAAATGTTAAGGTTTAGCGTCAAAGGTTGAAAAATATTAAAATTGGCATTAATTTTGATAAAATTTATCCACTGTGTGAATTAAAAACTCTTGATACATTTTGGTCTGTTTTCGTCTTTGTATGTTAAAAAAATCCATATTGTATGAAAATTACCCTACCAAATTTGCTAATAATGCTACAAGTTTTTGTGGAGTGACTAACTGTCATTGAGAAAACACTGGTGTATGGTTGATCAGTCAAACTGGGTTTCTTTGAAACCACCAAGCTTTTCAATTCTTCTGTAAATTCATACAGTGTATCATATTATCTATCTTGAAGTTGTGAAAAAAAGACCCAGAAATTCCATCATTCAATCCTAGTGTGAAGTTCTACAAAGCATGATGATATCTTAGCTATAGCATAATCTAATCTAGGCAATCTTAATAGCATGTAAACATATGTATTAATCTTATTTTAATCTGTTAAGTATAAGTTATTCTAGATTAGACAGTAGAGCCTTCAGTTTCAGACTCGCCATAATCTGTACAGGTACTTAGAGAGTTTATGTCAAAAAAAAATCACACAGAAGATCATATTATATACAAATTTTGATGAAACAAGAAACAAGCAAGCCATGAAAAAAGGGAAATATATATATATATATATATATATATATATATATATATATATATATATATATATATATATATATATATATATATATATATATATATATATATATATATATATGTACCTTTGGCCTATCCAACCCAAGATGTGTTGATTGGTACAACTATCTGAAATGGACGTTGAAAGGATCTTGTCATAACGTTATTTCTTGCGAGCGCAATATTCAAAAACTTGCAAGCTGTACCTTTACAGATTTGAAAATACTGATTAAACAGAGTGCAGAGAGCAAGTTTGTCACTTTCTCACCTTTCACCTTTGACCCTTCTCTGGTCACCCTCTGACTCTCATTAAGGCCAACAAACGTCCATCTATTGCTGTGACTAACCTGGAACTGACTGGTTTGGATTTGAAGAAGAGCACACAAAATGCTGATACCAATGCCGTCCATGAAGAGGTAAGCTTAGCAACCGCCGATTCATGACCATGGCATTGAGTTACTGTGAAAAACTAGTATTTTCATAGCAGGAGAACTATATATGCAAGGTAGTGGTGTCTTGTAGGATCATATTAACTATAGATATATAATTTCAACCAACTGATAAATCAGGGGTTATTCTGGTGTGTTTGCAGATAATTTGCTTGAGGTAAGTGGCATAAATGATTTACTCAGTGGCAGAAATTGTTCAGTTACAGATATCGGCTGTTTGGGGCACCAGTGTTACCTACATTAATGTACTCATCGACTCAATGCAAATTTAACTCAACACAAGTATCATCACGCACTGTCTTTATGGGGTTTACCTGGTATTTAGCACTTTTCTTCTCCACAATGCAGTAATTGTTTCTGCTTCGGGAAAAAAAGGAACGGCATGTGACATCTAATTGTTTCAATTATTGTACTTTTTTCCCCCAGAAGGATGATGATAAGGACAAGGAAGAAGAGGAAGAAGAAGTTCAGCTCTATGTGTGTCCCTGCCTACCACCACTCAACATGACTTTCCCTGACATTGAAGAGGCTCGCCAGAACGGCTGCTGCTGCGGATGGGTCAAGTATTTCTTCAAGTGGATCCTCTTTGTGATCAGTTTTCCATTCATGTGCATGTTCACCTGGACAATACCGAACTGCGGCAAACCACATCTGAGGTAACGATCATAAAGGTCGTATAATTTTAACATGAGGCTTACCCTATTGCTATCAAGCTACTGTTCTATATTATCGATCATTATCAATCCCTTGTTGATTTAGGGGACTGCTATTGTTTTGTTTTGTTTTGTTTTGTTTTGTTTGCTTGTCATTAAAAGGTCTTGATCCATCTCTCCTTTTTCTGGAAACTTTCAGGCGCTGGTTCATGGTGTCCTTCTTCATGTCCGTTATCTGGATTGCACTGCTCAGCTTTGCCATGGTAACCGTTGTCCAACGCATGGGATGCATCCTGAATATTAACGACTTTGTGATGGGTATTTTGATCGTTGCTGTCGGCACAAGTGTTCCTGTGAGTGCTAGTTTCATCATGCCATCACTCTATGCATAAGCTTTAAGATCCTTGACTTTTATCTTGTTGGGAAAGCATGGTGTTTATGGATAACAGTTATATTGCTGCAGTGTTTTATTTTATCTTCTGCCAAAAATGTTGCTCGTAAGCATGAAATTAAACAGACCTCATACCTCAAAATGTGAAAATTACGGGATGAGAAAATTAAATTTTACAAGTTCAAAGATCATCACTAATGTTTGCTCTTACCAAAGGCATCTGCCATTCCACTGATGGCAAATTAACCCTTTCACCAACATGGTTTGTCCCAATTCTGGTGTTTTCTATAGCAAAGTTGGAGCTCTGCAAAGGAAATAGGGAGAGTGCTAAACAATAATTCACTATGTGCAGTAAAGAATGTGTCCATAACTGCTTGATTAATGTCTATACTGTCTTGGACCACAAAATACACAGTGTATGGACATGCTCAGCCCTCGTAATGAAACATCTCAAATTCAGAATGTAGTGTTGTATTTCCTGTATTAACTGTCATCTAGCTTGATGGTTGAAATTTGCTGTTTGGAAAGCTAATATTACCATCATTGTTTGTCAGAAAATCTTATGTCAGGAAATATTTTTGTATTGTGACTGTCAGGTTTTTGAAGCAACAAACCTTTCGCACATACGGTAATTGAAATCTCAGAATAAATATCTTGTTGAGCGTGATATATGGCAAAGATGATTGTACACCTTGTTTCATGAAAGTGATAGTTGCTGTTTATGGACACTGAAGTTTTAAAAACCAAGTTACAAGTACAGTGGTTGTCAAAACAATGCTACAAGTACAGCAGTTTTCAATCTAATCTGCTTGGTATAAGCAGAAAAACAAACTTATCTCGAATATAAAGCCTACATGTTTCACTACTTGAACAAATTTGAAAAAGCTACACTTTCAGCGAAAAATGAGTGTCATATTGTTGCTTTCTTATTTCTTTTTTATCGACTTTTGTTGTATTCTCTCCGTGACATAGGATGCCATGAGTTCAATTCTGGTGGCACGTGATGGATTTGGTGACATGGCCGTATCTAATGCTATTGGATCCAATGTCTTTGACATCAACCTTGGACTTGGTTTGCCGTTTGTCATCCGCATCGCAATCGACCATGGTGCTGCTATTCACCTATTCGAAGAAGGCAGCGAGGTAAAGTTCAAAATATGTTATATTTTGAAAAGAAAGGGGGCAAAAATGACATGAACTGCTGTTGTCCACAAAAATAAAACCCAAAAATTAAGCTGGTGTAGTTTAAGCTCTAATATTGACATTGAACAGCTACTCTGCAGATCTTGAATGAAGTACACAAAGTTTTCAGTTTGAAAATCTTTTACAGCCTATCTTGAAACATGTACCTTCCATCTCTCTCAACGACAACCACGAAATCTTACTTCAAAAATGAATACAGCTTGAGGGCGCTCTTCAAGTGTGTACAAATCCAGACGAGGCACCAATTTCCCAAAGGTCAAAATTAAAGCCTTTCTCGTCTATCTAACTCCATAAAATCACAATACTTGCGAGTTCATTTTATTAAAAGTGAAGAGAAAGATGGCCTTGGCTCAAGAGAGGAATCCCAAAATGTTTAGTCAATAAATCAATAGAAAGTCTTTAGACTGCTTAAGTACACAATTCAATTGTTATGAAGACTAGGTCAGAAGCAGCTTGGGTCACACAAACAAACAATGGCCACGGTATTCTCTTTTGTACACCATATACAAAGACACCATGGCTGACAGCCAATATGACTGTTATAGATTGACTTATTCACTGTCTCTCCCATGTTCTGCTCTTTCCACATTTTTACCGCGGAATGTGATCGTCAGTTAATCAAAAAATGAGAAGCAGACTATTTCTCTGAAAGAAGAGTTAAACAATATTAACAATGTAACTTTGATAGAATTTCGATCAGTCATTTCTGGTAGAGATGCACCCATTTGGAGGACAATAAGGTGAAAGCTGAAAGAATTTAGAAAGGAGGGTGTGATTTCGCCTTACACCCTACAGTGGCTGCCAGTATTATTAAATGATGCCAACGGCAACACAATAGATATTCAGAAGTTATATTATGGCCTTATGCTTTCACACACCTTAAAACAAATATTGACTGTCTTAGCTCTATCATCCAATGAAAAATGGTTCAAGAATCGTAAATACAAAGTGTCAAAGTGTCATTCTGCTTGTTTCTGAATTTTCTTCCCTTCTTGTTTATTTGTTCCCAGCTGGAAAATGCTTTCCTCAATGGAGAAATGGTCATGACGCCTCACGTCAAATTTGGATTCATATTGCTATTGATTCTTGTGATGACGATGGTGGTTTTTGGCTGTGCCAGATTCCGTCTGAACAAGTGGATCGGAGTTTGCTTCGTTACCATTTACATCCTGTTCATCATCTATGCGCTCATCCAGGAATTCATTTGCGATGGATACAAATGCTAGTGAATTATTGACATCACTATGGAAACTGTGTGGCAATGAAAACTGGACAAAAAGCCAATAAATTTGGCCCTGGTGGTCATGGAAAAAACAAGCCAACTGTTTCTCTGTTATGTATTGCTTGATCAGATGTCTTGTTGCTATAGCAACGGATGTCACATGGGAATAATAGATATGAAAAGGGTGAACCTGGAATTATGCGGAACCTGGTTGCAAAATCATCATGAAGGAAACAGATCATGGAAAATTACAGAAAACATTATGGAATACTGTAATAATGTGTTACATATATAATGTGTTAAAAATGGGAAGAGAATTTTAATAACAGGGTACATCACTGTATTAACGTCTGTGGAAAGAATACGCACCAACCAGGCCAGATGACTTGTAACCATGGTTACTAAAAGGGTTGTGCTGGATGAAGACATTGTGTGGATTTGTCCCAGTGACCCCCCCAATACCACAGACTTTGTCTTCATAGAGGATTATCACAATCGCAAATAAGCGTCTTTGGAAAGCTTTAAACCAAAATAGATTCCAACTTTAAAAGATTACAAGAAGTTGCCAATGGCTGCTTGAAAAATAATGATTTTAATAGTATTTCATAAAAAAAAGACTGGTTCCTATGAATATGATACGAGTATGGAGAATTCATCCTCTCAAAAATGTTTTTAAATAGTTGACTGCTCAGTTCACCGTTGACCTTTATAATTACCCATCATCTCAAGGGAAGAAACTATGGAACAATAGATGGAGGAGACGTGGAAATCAAGAAACACGGCAATCAAGTTTCTGAAATAGACTAGAATATGATATCTTTAAGAGATGCAACAACTTGTGTGTGGGAGTTTAGTCATTAATTTTAACAGTACTGTTTCCGTGGAAATCAGTGAACCAGTACGAGCCTTGTTTTTTTAACACGGCCATTCTTACTGTAACTTTTACAAAACGAGAGGGGGAGGGATGGGGGAGGGGAAGGATAAAAGTTACAGGCAAGTATTTTTTGTAAATGTTTGTTTATGAAGCAAAGCTTTCTTTAGTTGACCATCCAAAGATTGTACTTTTGTCAGGGGTTGGAGTTCATTGTCTCTTTTTTTTAAATTTCCGGATTTCATTTGTTCATGGACAATGGTCGTTGCATTCATGCTCTGGGGTCAGACGATTTGATCTTCAAAGTACACTGAGAAGGCAAAGGTATGAGTCACAGGGTTGATCACAATTACGCTGTTTAACCTCAAAACTTTTGGTTTATTCCATTGGTTGAGGACTTTTACCCAACAGGCTTTGCACAGTTAGTGTGCATCAAAGCGCTATTTCCTATAACTTTTGATATGTCTAGTGTTCAACTCTTCAACACAGCCATGTAAATTATCAAATATTATAGTGTTGACAGCAGAATTTTAGTTGGGACCCAGCTTCCTATTTTCCATTAAGGAAGTACATGCCTTGCAACTGAAACACTTAAACATTTTCTTAAATTTTCCTTAAGAAAACATTCGACCATACCATTACCAAATCAAGAATGAAAAATCACAGCATCGTGCAAAGTTTTGTACTAGAGAAACAAATAACCCAATATTTACCAATATTTGAAATTCAAAATGGCCGCCATCATCTCTCTGTTACCTCT
>LD526786.1:127565-162579 GCA_001465055.1 Ptychodera flava
ATACATGTACATACATCACAAATGTTTGTCCTCACCTGATTTTAGTCACATTCATACACAATCATCTAGAGTGAGACTAGACCAGATTTAGTGTCCTAGGGAGATTAATATGAAAGGACTACCCCTAATCTCGGAGGTTACTGTGAAAAAGTACCCCTTTTTCTCGATTTCACGGACCTAGAATCTCCGAGATGACTGAAGAAAACCACCCCCTTTTCCGTGAATTTGGTAACGCGCTTGGGTACCCACCAACCCGGGGACTGCCACCACCGGGGGTGGGGGGGTGGGCATACGAACCGTGCACCGACAATACAGGGGATCAATGAATACTGCCACCACATGACATCATACATGCATTTTTTCAGCCTCGGTATAATGTAAGGGTGGTGATGATTACGCCTTCAGAAATGAAGTACATATATGCTTAATATCCGACAAAAAAAGCGATGGTTACTCGTTTAAGTCAGCGTTAAGCGTTGCAACTCATTCAAATGTATTGCGATACTAATATGTAACCTTTTTAACTTTATTTCGACCGCAAAATACTCAACCGGGTTTTGTTTTGCGAGAGCGCGTCATGAGACCACAAGGTAATCTGTAAGTACGAAATGAAGGCTTCACTCACTAGAATTTTGAGGTCTTGACAGACAGAGCAATGTTTTCATCGAGGATTACCCACCTAAGACTAAAGCGGTTAGATTTTTGATCTGACATCGTGTATTTCTGGGGTTTGACCTTTTTGAGGCTTTGCATATTGCCCCCAACTGTTACATGTTGATCTGTAGTTACCTGTTTATCAGATCCATCCACACTGACACTGAAGAGTGCAGCGCATCGTCTTTTCCGTCGTTCATCGACTGAGAGCTTTAAAAATTATATCAATTTTATTTTTATCCTCAACGTAAACGGTACATTTCAATGAAAGTACAAGAAAATGTACGTAAACATGAATAGAAAGGTGAAAAATAACCAATTCGTAGAGTTTAATATATATCTCTGCAAAATTTAAAAGTTCTTGAAATATTTCATAAAGATATCTTATTACATATGTCGAAGTATTTACTGTTTATCATTTACTGACTTCTGCCATTGTTGCTAGGGTAACAGACTACTAAGTTGATAGCTTCATTTTATGTTCATATTTTATCATTAATTCACAGTCACATGGCAGTGAAACGTGATTTAAAAAGCACCACAGAGAATTGTTTTTATATTTTCTATTAATCTCACAAATCAATCTTTTATCCGTCATAATCAAATTGTCTACTTGTTTTTGAGTACCTATCCACCCCACTAACTACATAGCTAGTCATTTATCTAGCTGTAACTTTCCCTTCCTATTTAAGCGGGTTTTACCCGGCCATCAGTCTGTCTGTCTATCTGTCGGTCGGTCTTGTACCATTTCCTGGCCATTTATCTATCTATCTATCTATCTATCTATCTATCTATCTATCTATCTATCTATCTATCTGTCTGTCTGTCTGTCTGTCCATCTCTCTCTCTATCTACCTATCTATCTCCCTATAGGAAAACATTGAGAGACTGGAGCGAGAAAGTGACGCTTTCTCGCATTTGGTCAGAATCTCTTGTCATTCTCACTGCTATCAGGGAGAATATTTGAATTCTAACCGGTGAGCAGCTAGAAATGGACTCCTTGGTGAGATAAGAGAATCTCACCAAGGAGTGCATTTCTCACTGCTCACCGGTGAAAATTGTTCAATTCTCACTGGTGAGCATTGAGAAGAGAATGACAAGAGATTCTCACCAATTGCGAGAAAGTTTCACTTTCTCGCTCCAGTCTCGCAATTTTTTGCTAAAGTGTTTGTCTGTCTGTGTCCATCTATCTATCTATCTATCTATCTATCTATTAATGGTACTTTCTCTACATTTAACAATGGATTCACTTAACTGTAGCTACCAATGTACCTATAAACAACGCTATCTAATAATCTAATTCTTAATTAAAATGCACCATCAATGTAGAACATATGACGGCTCCCGTGTCGATTCAACCATCGCCATTTCCGCTGACTTAGCATGTCGCTAGGCTACACTGTAGTTTCAATGAATCCAAAAAATAATGATATCAATAATGATCTTAATTTCGACAGAAACTTCATAAATATGATTTTCTTTCTATGGAAACCACTTAGGGAAGAATGATGTTGTTCCAATCAGCTTACAAATGCACTATGGTACATCAAACCAATTATCGACTGAAGGCCAAACCTGCTACCTGTCAATTAAATCGTGCACAGTAGCGTCACAGCCTAAAACATTGTCGTGGATTTTAAAATATCCACGCAGACAAGCTAAAAATAAAATATCTGACAAATGACTACACTCTCGCGGACTGTACATCCTTTGAGGAGTAGTAAATGCAATCTGACATTCTATTCTCTGTTTTACAAACTACCTATTCACTGAAGTACACTTCCAAATTTACAATACGTTATCTCACATGATATGGCATATGTATTTCATGACTTCAACACAAGATCATCATTGAAAGAATTCGATACTATTTCTTCAATGCAGTTTTGCTAATACTTGAAAACACAATCTCTGTTTTTTTGGTCGCATATCTGACGACGAACATAAATTTACAAATTTTGTTTCTTGTTGATTAATACTACGCTGTTGGCAAGTGCTTCTATATTTTACCCGCCCAAATTACGATTTAAATAATATTTACTGATAAGTAATCCCCATTTTCTCTTGTTTAACCTTATTACATTGTGACAGAGTGGGTTAAGCTCTCCTGCCTCTTTCAAGATACCCATTGCGGACTTAAAAGAAATATGATATAAATAAAAGTGGTGTAAAAGGGATTTAAAGTCAAATGATTGGCTATTGCCCACTAAGCTATTATCGTTCATTTCATGGGTCTTATCATCATTTTAAATGTTTTTAAACAGTAAGTGTAAGACCTGTGCCACGTCCCCCAGGTTACGATGGCGCCATTGTGAAAGACAGCGTCAGGATTGTCGAGAAGGATGCCATTGGGATTGGCCTGGTTACAGCTATTGAACCAGAAGCCAGCTTTTCTCAGGGCAGCGCAGTTGACATTGGAAACGGGGTCATTGTCGTTGTCCTGAAATGAAATGCAATGCAAGGAAGGAGTCAGTATTGTGGAAGATCACGCCTCTCGATATTGTGACTATCTTATTTTACACTAGGACAAGCTCTCGTATCTCCATACAGTCCAGTTCATGTGCAAAGACATCCAAAACCTTTCTCATCCACACACAGTTCCGAAAAACTTTGATTTGTTAAGAATTTTAAGAGGTTTTTCATCTACGTTTCAAGATACATGAATGATTACTGAGCGACATTTTAATCAACACACTACAGAAGCTGCATATACTCTATTAGACGTATGTGTATGTGTGTGTGTGTGAGAGAGAGAGAGACAGACAGACAGACAGGCAGACAGACAGACAGACAGACAGACAAACAATGTTTGCGTGATCATCCTGTCTTTCATCTGAATGTCACATACATTCCTTGAAATCTCACCAATATGACTTGAACAAATTGATCATAAAAATTAGCTGCAATAATTGTAGCCTTGGTTGGCCTTGGGATTCTGTCGTGCGTGCCTTGCCCCAACCTTGGTTGGGGCAAGGCGCTAGCCGCACGACAAGCCAAAGCCCCACGGCCAACCAAGGCTACAATTATTGCAGCTAATAAAAAAGTAAACATTTTCAGCATGATTACTTGCAACAGAAATACTTCTTCTTTCTTGAACTTACCATGGTGGAAAACTTCATTCCGTCATGATATGAGAGAGAGTCGCCTCGGTTACCTCGAACAAACTTGCCCAGGTGCAACGGAAACTTCTTACTTTCTTCACCGACATGGAAGTCGGAATACACAGCATATCCAGTAGCATCTTCCCAATCTGTCATGTCTGGAAAGATTTGAAAAAATCAGCAAGTCGACATGATACAGACTATCATGCCATTCATGAAGAACAATGGAGGCCTGTAAGTACTTGCTATAATGTATTACTCAGAAATCCCAAGATACTGTACAATATAACTATCAATTCCACATATCATTCAATCCTGCGACGTTTTACTGTTAGACGCTACATCGCCATAATGCCCGGCATCAGAACACCTGCCTTCTACCAGTCTAACAAAGTTACAATGCAGTTAGTATCCAAAGTCAACCAAATGCTGTCTGAAAGATTACGTTTTAATCGTCTTTTGAAAATGTTGACATTGGGAGAAGTTTCATGTCCAAGGGTAGAGAGTTCCAAGGAGGAGAATGAACGGTGACTGTAGGAAGTCAGATGCCATCTGGGTGTGTGAAGAAGGCATTAATCCAATGAACGAAGAGTACGTGATGAAGTACGAGGTAAGATTAAATTCAGAAACATTGTGGAGAGAGTCCACTGAGGGTCTTCGTAATTGATGAGCAGAAGTTTGAATACAATACGATGAGGTACAGGTCCCTGTGATCTTGTTCAAGAGCGGGAGTCATTTACTGATATGATGTGTCATTTTGCAAATCTTTGATTTGATTTTATGTACAGTTTCGTTGACAGGTATATCATATTAGCCCAACTCTTCTTTGATCGGGTATCATCAGTAAGATAATGCTCAAATGTTCATGTACCCTGTGCAAGAATTTATTGTTGACTTTGATAGCTACAGTTGAAATAGCAAGCCATAAAGTTTTGCAGTTTGCAATGGCAACACTCCTTAGTTACACATACGTTTAGTATTTCAGCAGTTTGTTCCATCATCATTTTTTAATGATTTTTTAATGTTGAAAATGATAATTGGGATAGACTTACCGACACGAAGTTCGTATTTAGCTTTTGACGTCATGTGATGCAAAACTCGGTTTCCTATCCATAAGTCATCGTATGAGTAACCAAAACCGGTTGCATAGTCTTCCCATCCACGTTCAAAATCTACCTTACCAGACTGAAAATATTTTAAGATGATTGGATAAGCGTGAGATTGTTCTCAGTCGTGAAATATTTCCTTGCGGGTTAGACATCATAATCTGAAAGTGATGCGTAAAATTTTACATAGGGTCAAGTCATCAGATATTCAATATTGCTTTTCATTCTTCCGGTCTCAAGAAATATAGAGGTCTACATTAAAGTTTACCTGACGTTTCTGAATGACCGTCCATGCTCCATTGTCAGTGTCCATGTCACAGATGACCTTTCTGTAGCCTTTCTCTCCTCCCAAGCCATAAATAGCATACACGCCACTCCGTGTTTGACCGGCTAATAAAATTTCGGTGCATGGGTCTTCAACATTTCCTTGCGTCACCAGATTATCAACAACAGTGACTGGTTCGGTGGTGGTTGTTGTGTCCGGCCATAGAGTGGGTGTCAAGGTTGGAGTCATATCTATGACACTAGGTACATATCCCCCTTCTAAACTTGTTGTTTGGATCACCCCTTGCTTGGTGGTAATAAAAAATTTGAAATTTGTTGTAGAAGCAATTATTGATGGTTTTCTTTGTCGGGATGATGCATAGACAAGTTTTTCGCCCTCGCTTATTCCTGATACAGTTAGGGGACTAATTGGTGAATGTACTTGTGTGGTTTCTTCCTGTTTGCCAGATGCAGTGGTTACGAGAACATCATCATACACGCTTGAATATTTGTCAAGTTCCACTTGCTTTGTTTTGTCAAAAGCTTGTTCTGTACGCCCATCATCTTGCCTGTTTTGTACTGATGGTGTAGAAGTAAATAACACATCTTTACCAATGCCTTGCGAAGGGGGTGTAGACTCTTTTCCCACATGCCCAGTTTTAAGTTTATTTTCAGGTGTTGAATCGGATGAATCATCCTTTGATACTGGCTTTTTCTGTGGAGCTTTGTTTTTGTTATATATGTTTCTTGTAATAATAATTTCAGTTTTGTCCATATCTTTTCTAACAAGAACTACATCTTCTAGTTCCTCTTCAACCTTGGTCTCAAGTACCTCAGGTGCGTCTTTTGTGCCATAAGGAACTTCACTCAATGTTGATGATTCATCACCCCTTGTCTTTATATCATGCTTGGAGATAAAGTCTATTAACTTCGATCGTTCAATTATTTCATCGGTTTGTAAAGCACTCGTGTGTTTAGTCATTTGGTCAGACGGCTGAACAGTTGCCTGATATTCCTCTGTTACCTGTGACAAATCTTGGACCTTTGTCTCAAGTGACTTATGTGTGTCTTTTGTGACATCAGTTACTTTGCTCGATGATGATGATTTAACATCTCCACTCGTCTTTTCATCAAGCTTAGGGACAATGTCTGTCGATTTCAATCGTTCTGTTATTTTATCAGCTGGCAGAACAAATGTGTGTCCACTCGTTTTGTCAGATTGTTGAATGGTTGCCTGATATTCCTCACCTACCAGAGAGACACTTTGGACCTCAGTCTCAAGTACTTCATGAGTGTCTTTTGTGCCGTAAATAAATTTGCTCAACGATGGTGATTCAGTATCTCCACCTGTCTTTTCATCAAACTTAGGGACAATTTTTGTGGACTCCAATCGTTTAGTCATTTCATCGATTGGCAGAGCAGTTATTAGCTTACTCAGTTTGTCAGATGGTTGAATAGTTGCCTTGTATTCTTCTGCCGATGTAGAGACATCTTCTTCCATGGTCTCAAGTACATTATGTACGTCTTTTGTTCCATAGGTAACTATGCCCAACAAAGATGATCCACCATCTCCACTTGTCTTTTCATCAAACCCAGAGACAATTTCTGTGGATTTCAATTGTTCAATGGTGCCATAGGTCGGCTGAGTTGTTTTGTAACCAGTCGTTTTGTCAGATAGCCGGGTAGTTGCTTGATATTCCTCTGCCACTTGAGAGACACCTTGTATCTTGGTCTCAAGCACCAAATGTACATCTTTCAAATCATGTGTAACTTTTGTCGAGGGTGATGGTTTAATATTTGTATTTGTAATGTCATTAATATCGGAGACAATATTTGTGGTTTTCGACCATTCATCCTTTAGTTCTGTCTGAGAAGTGTCAAAAATATCTTCCCAAAAATAAGGTTTTGTAGGACGCACTGAAGATGAGGCTCTTTTCGTGGAAAATAAAGGACTTGCTGCAGTTGTTAAAGTCGGCCCAGCGGCAGTGAAGGGAAGAATGGAATCTAAATCTCTGGATGCAGTACCCCTCACGTTTGATTTTGTTGAAACTAGGGAGGGTTCAGCTTCGTTTTTTCTGCTCAATAATGGATTTGAAGTAAGATCAATGTCATCAACTGTCCTTGGAGGTGGGCTGGGTGCCCCGACAATTCTGGGAATTGTGGCTCTTGGAGGAACAAAGTCATCTGTTAGTTTTTTAGTTATAGTCCTCGGAGGTGGGCTTGGTGCCCCGACACTTCTTGGAATTGTGGCTCTTGAAGGAACAACATCATCTGTTGGTTTTTTAGTTATATAACCTTCAGTAAGCATATCTCCTTGAGATGACTCAACTGTAGCTATTGGAAGTTCAGTGAAATCTTTATTTTGAGATGCAATTACTGTAGTATCTGATAGACCCAAATATGTCTGTTCCTTACTTTCCCATTTTGATGCAGATGACTGATAGACATCAGAAGGTGTTGTTTTTTCTTTATAATCCTTTTTTGATGTACGATCTACAGCCATCGACATTTGCATGGTTCTGGTCTCCTTCAGATCTGTAATACTTTTTTCAGAAGCGTTCTCTACAATGTCTGTTACTGTTTTACTTTTGACAGCTTCAACACGCTCAAGAGGTGCAGAGGGGTAGGTTGGATGTATATCAGTGTCTGCCGGTGAACTCAGAGTATGAACTGGATCTGTGTCTATGGATTCATAGGTTCTTAGTGGCAGCCCTGTAGAAGCTGCAGAAAAAGCATCTCCTACTTTTGAGTCATCCGTGAAACTTGCTGGTTGACTTCTTTGGGTATCAAAGCTGCTGGATGAAGCAGGTACTTCTCCTTTGACGAGGGGAATCACAGACGAAGTAATATCTGAATGAGTGGGTGATATACTTTCTTCTTCATCGCTTTCAGTATCCTTCTGAGAAGACAGGCCTTGTGTTTTAGTATCCACAGGAACGCTTAATGTCTGACTCGCAATTTTGGTTGCAGTTTCGTCAGAAGTGTATATCTTTGTATTAGTAGATTTTCCATACTGAGCACCTGGTGGCAAGGTATCATCTTTTAGTCCAAAGTCTTTGGTTAAATCCCCATCCACAAATACCGAAGAGATTACACGTATTTTATCTTGTGATCTTTGTTGTGTAGATTCTTCTGAAGAAGAAATAGCATTCGATGAAATAGAAACATGTTGTTCAGAACTTATATCCAATGATTTGGGGGTTTTAGACTCAGAGTCTCCCGCTTTTAATGCGTTTGATGATTCAAAGGATGTGCCTCCTTCACTTCTTGTGGTTCCCGATGATGGTGAATATCCGCTCCTTTCTTCACCAGACCTAGAAAATGAGTTAGTTGTATCTCTAGGAACAGTAGCTGTTTTCTTGTAAACAAATTGTCCTGTCATTTTCAGAGAAGTTGTTTCATTGGCAGAAATGTCTTTCGTATGTTCTGAACTCTTTAGACCATCATCAGCTCGACTCATTTCTTCAAACCCAGTGACAGAATCTGATGACTCTTCGGCAATTTTAGAATCACTCATCCTTGAAAAAGATGTTGTGCCTTCCAAAGATGATGAAGGATAAACTGAATTTGCTGCGCTTTGTTTAGAGATGGCCATATTTTGTGTAGATGTACTTCCTTCGTTTATTTTATCGCCTTTAGTATCCTTTTCAGTGGACAAACCTTGTGTTCGAGAGCCTGCAGGAACACTCACTATCTGACTGGCAGGTTTTGATTTACTTTCGGTAGTAGTATTGCTTTTAGCATCTATTCCATACTGAGCACCTGGCGGCAAGGTGTTGTCTGTTGGGCTTATGTCTTTGGTTAAATCCTCGTCTGCAAATACTGTGGAGACTGCCTGAGACTGTATTTCATCTTGTGATCTTTGTTGTGTAGACACGTCTTCTGGAAAAATAGGATTAACTGAAATTGGAACACTTGTTTTAGAAGTTTTTTCAAATGGCTTGATAGTTGTAGATTCAGATTCTTCAGCTTGTAAGGTACTAGGCAATTCAAAGGTTGAACCTCTTTCACTTCTTGTGGTGTCCATCAATTGTTCGCTTCTCTCTGCACCTGACTCAGGAGATGGGTTTGATGTAACTATTGAAAGCGCAGCTGTTTGCTTATAAACAACATCTCCTGTCATCATCGGGGAACTAATTTTCTTGAAGGACTTGTCTTCTGTATGTGCTGAACTCTTTAGACCATCGGTAACTCGACTCGTTTCTTCAAACCCAGAAAAGGATTCTGATGAATCTTTATCAATTTTAGAACCACTCAGTCTTGAAACAGATGCCACACCTTCCAAAGGTGAAGATTGATAAGCTAAATCCATCTTACTGTGTTCAGAGATGACCATAGTTTCAGTTGAGTGTGTCTGTGATGAATCTGATTTTCCCTCTTCTTTTGTACTGAAAATATCTTGTGAGGAATCCCAGAGCCTGTTTCTATTATTCAGAGTTGAATGTTTGGTACTTCTAGTACCCAGGTTTGTAGCTTGGCTTACTTCAACCGCATTGAACGATGTGACAACTCTTTGATGATTAAAATCATCTGAAGTCTCCATCTTTGTGGCATCACCAGAAAAACTGTGCAACTCCTGGACTGGTGTAATCCTTTCCTTTATAGATGGTGTAGCAACTCTAGCTGCACCCCTGGTAGCTGGGACAACTACAAATGAAGGCTGGTATCCAGTTGTGTCAGGTTCATAAATGGCAGTGTTTTCTGCAGAACCTTCATCACTGTCCATCCCAGATGAAAATTCACTTTCATGGAGTATTGGACGTTGTGGTTGATTCTCTACATCATTAGTGATTGGTACCACTTTGGGTCTAAGTGCTTGCTCAGGAGTTGATGTTGTTTGCCCCAGAGTGCTGTCATAAGGTATGTTTCCTACACTTGTTGTAATGGCATTTTGACTGGAAGATGTTAGTCCTTTGTGCCTTTGCTTATGAGAAATGTTCTTCCTCATATCTTTTTTGATAAAATGACTAGTCCGTGTATCAGTTGGTTCATTTCCTGATCCTAAACCATCACTTTCAATTGTTGTGTCACTGCTATGTGCATGAATTCCGGTTCCCATATCGCCCTCCTTGTTGCTTTCCAGGGTTGAGGGGTATTTTGTTGACAGTGAATCTCTGTCCTGTGATGATTTGGCATCTGTATGACCTATTATTGTACTTGTTGTTTTTGGCAGTGATGTTTCACTCTTAGCAATTTCATCTTGAGTTTGCATGGCACTTGTAATAAAATCATATTTTTCAGGTTTCGATTTGAGATCTTCATCAGCTCCTGAACTGTCCTCATCAGTGCTGTCAATATCTTTACCTTTTATTGAAGTTACAGTTGGCACACTCTTTTGTGTTAATTTACTGAGATCGCCTTCAATGAAACCAGCCTCAGTTTGAGTTTGTAACAATGTTTCAGCAATTTTCCGTGGCATATCTTCCTCTGCAGACAGTTCCCCATCTGGTGTACTGGTAGCATGTAACGACATCTTTAACTCCTGAGACAAAGTTGTTTCTAATGGCTTAACATCAGCTTCATATGAATGAACAGCTTCAGCAGATGGAGACGTGATGTCCTTTTGCATTTGAAACTTTTTAAATGGCAATGTAGTGGAATCTTTATGTGATTTTGGTCCTATAGTTGATCCCTTTTGTGTTTTAACGTAACCAGGAATGTGTGTTATGACACCAGATGCTCCATTAACTACTTTAGAAGCTGAATTGCTTTCAAAATGTGAACCAGTACTTCTTGAAGAAAACTGAAAATCTTCCCCCTTACTTTCGTCTATTTCCTGAGCTGTGTAATCCTTGAATCCTTGAATTGTAGAATCAAAACCATCACCAATACTTGGGCTAGTTTGTAATTTGATGTTTTTATCCCTTGATGAAAATGTTTCTGAATTTTCAGTCACTGACAAAATGCTATCGACATACGTTGCACTTGCTGTGGAAGCAGGAGGCAGTGTGACTGAAGGAAAAAATACCTCCAAAGTTTGTTCATGCCCAGTGACTTTTGGACTTTGCGTGTTCATTTCAACCACCTGAGTTTCTTCCAAAGTAGCGTTCGGATCTGTTACCTCTTCTTGTTTGTCCGTCATAACTGAACTTGTAGTGGTAGACTTTGGAAGTTTGCTAACTTTTACAGTGGCCTGTGTGGCAAAAGTTAACTCCTCTGGATGCTTTGGTGAAACATTTATAAAAGTGTCTCTTGAATGCTCTGCTTCTTCTCCTATTTCCCTAGTATGACGTGTAAACCGCTTTGTAGTTTCATCAGATTGTGTTCTAGTTGAAGTACTAATCAACGATTTTTGCAGTTTAGATGAATGATCTGTCGCAACATGTATGTTTGTTCCAACTGATGGTTTATCAGGCGGAATTCTTGTGATATCTGGATGAAAGTCGTCAGGATCAAGTAGGTCTTCAACTGATGTTATGGCCTCAGTTGACCTGATTTTTATGTCTGTTCCTACAGGAATACTTCCATCACCAGATTGTATCTCTTCATCTTTTCTTACAATGTTCAGAGAGACCTTATCTTCAAATCGTGTCCATTCTGTGACAAGCCTATCTTTGCTTGATTGGGCAACACCTATAGACATGTCCACTGTTGTTTCATATGTTTTTGGAATTACTGTTGGGGAGTACGTTTCGATTGAAGGAGTTTCCATATCTAATTCAGCCATGCCATCTCCTGATATTTCTTCATCATCAGTGGGCATTGTTTGTGATGACATTGCCTTCATTGTAACTGAAGGCAAGGTTTCCCCCGATGTTGCAGATGGCAAGCTTGTCAATAAGTCAGAATGTTGAGACGCTGTTTTGATAAAATCTCCTTGTTCTTTATCTGTGGTAGTAGTTGTTTCATCTGTAATGATTTTAGCCTTTGTGATCATAGTTGTATTATGTCTGTTGCCTGACGAACTAACTATGGTATTATTTTGCATTACCTCGGAAAGACTTGAATGTAAAATTGATTCTTCAGTCAAAGTGTCCTCTTTTGCTATATGATCAGTGGTAGGTTTGTAAGATAAGGCTTCATCAGTTGGCATTATGCTTTGTGTAATTGTATGAGCATCAATATATTCTGTAGAAAAACCATCACCTGAGCCATCTTCCTTTTCACTCACTATTACGGACTGAACATCATAGGTTTGTTTTGTATGTTTTTCTTCAGAAACTCGCACTGATGTTTCTATACCCTGGGATGTACTAAATGGGTATGTTTTTGGTGTTGAAGTGTGTTTCAACAGGGGTCCATCTAGAAATTCTGTGGAAAGTGTCGTCGTACTTTGTGTAGGGATTATTTCAGGCTTTTTTGTACTTGAGGCTCGACTCGAGGGTATATTTGATCGATCTTCAGTTATAATATCCTTCGTTCCTAATTGAAAGCCAGATTTCTGTTCTTGTGTCTCTATTTCAAGTGTAATAGTTGTTAAATCCAAATCATCATCTCCAGACGTTTCTGTCATTGTTTCATCTCCATCAATGCTTGGCGTCTTGGCTGCACTGTCTGATTGCTTAGTAGCCATAAGCATCTGTGTACTGAAAACAGTAAAATCTTTCTCACGGTCATTCCAAGCTGACGTCGGGCTGCTTTCTGTCAAATCATCTCCCGCAGACTCTTTACTTTCTGAGAAGAATGTTGTTTGTGGCATCTTGATGGTCATTTCATCTGTCAATACTTTTTCTGCTTGTGTTGTCAAAAAAGAGGGTGTTATTGAATCCTGTTGCTTTGACGATGTTTCAATAAACCTTTCACGAGATAACAGGTCTTCTTCTCCAACTGGTTGATGGCTAGGCGAGGTTTGCCTTGATATACTAGTACCTTGTGTCAAGGAATTCACTTCATCTGCTGTTGTTATTGTTGAAACTGTAGAAGATCTAGGTAATACAACATCTCTAAAGATACCAGGTTTAGGTTTTTGTTCTTCAGATGACATCTTATGTGGTAGCTGATCTGGATACGCCAGTTCAGGAATATCTGTTAATGTTGGCTTGCCTATTTTTGTTTCAGATACAGAAAACATATCTTGACCAGAGAGTATTTCCTCTCCACTTGACTCAGTTTCCGTGTCAATAGTTATTTTATTTGTTTCAATGCTTTGATGAACTCTTGCTGATGTTTTTACTTCAGGAGCAGTTTTCACAATTGTAGCTGTACTTTTAAGTTGTTCTTTTGATATCTCAAGTAATTCAGTTTCTGTAGAAGATTGAGTATGAGTAACTCCTTTAGATGATGATGACGACGACGACGACGACGCCGCCGACGATGACGACGACGATGATGATGTTGATGATGATGATGATGATGATGATGATGGTGATAATGATGATGATGCAGTGTTATACGATTGTATCAGAGTTTGGGGTTTGGTTTGTAAATGTGAAATTGCTGTGGGTTGGAAGGTAGAAGCAATTGTTGTCACAGTGTTTTGGCCAAGCTCATAATCCCCTGATGATTCTTCGCCTTCTGTAGTAAAAGAATATGCTTCTGATAACTCCGAATTTAATTTGCTTGATTGTAGAATCTCATCAGATGCTGACCTTTGTAAACTTTCAGATGATAAAGGAGTTAGCCCATCACTGAAAAGTTCATCCGCTGTCCTGGAAGTCTTTGAGGCAGGAATAAATGTTTCCATACTTGTTGAAGTCATTGAAGTCCTTTTGTCTGTTGCTTTTGGGTCATGTTCTGTCTGCAGGATATCAGTAACCGTAATGGATAAAACTTTGTCTACCTCCCTTTTGTCTGATGTTGCTTGACTAACTATTGAAGTAAACTGTTGAGTGGGCATTGGACCTGTTTGTAGGACTGAGGATGGGGTCGCTTCAATAAGTGATGATTTTGTAGTTGTTTGTATATTTTGCACTTTTGGTGTCAATGCAGCCTCGGGTAAAGGTTCATCACCTGATGACATATCTTCAATGTTGAATGTCGTTGCTCTCAACGTACTCTTGTCAGATATTGTTGTTGAATCCGAATGTCTATCAGATGAGGGTTGCTTGTCAATATGCTTACTGAATCCTGGACTTGTATGTGACTCTGCAGAAGGAGGTAATGTGGTGCCATTTATCAATCTTATTGTGTTTGGTGCTGAGGTGGATAATTTTGAATGACTTGATTTTCGAGTTGTTCCAGTTTCTAAATATGTTTTCAGCATTTGTGTTTCAGACTTTGTTTGGCGCCACTCTTGCACTCCTCCAGAACTCTTTGATTGTTGTGAACCCTCACCAGACATATGATCTGTTGTTTCATGACTTTTACTTGTTGGTTCTTGTTTTGTATGCTCTACATGTTGTAATAATGGTGTGGTCCTTGAGCTAGAGATCATTTGCTTTTCCTGAAGATGTTTGTCAATTGTATCAGATGTGCTTGCAATTATATCTTCTCCAGATGACTCCTCATCCTCCGTAAAAAGAGATATTTTTGTCGTCCTTGTTTTCACTGCACCTGAAGCTGTACTCTCTTCTGTTATGATCATTGGCGAAGTAGCCGCCAAGACTGAATGTTGTGATGGCTCTTTGATAAATCCTTCACCAGAAATTTCCTCAGTCTCTTCTTCATCTGTCAGAAAAGGGTCTGTGACGGACTTTGCTGTTGACTTTTCACTAACTGGTATTTCTTCTGTTTGTTTTGAGGCAAGCGTCTCTCTTTGAGTCGAAACATTTGGTAATGTAGATGGCGTATGCTTTGAGGTGCCTATTGTTTTCTGTGATGGTACACTACTTAAAAATACTCCATCCCTTTTTGTACCTGTGTAAAATTCATCAGTGTTTGACCTATGGCTATGTGTATATTCATCACCACTTGATTCAATTTCGATGTATGTTGAGTATATTGTGGCTTCTGTTTCCTTGGTAGGCTGGACTGCTATTTCTGATGTGGACAACTTGTCTGATGTCAAAGTGATCTCTGGAGTAGAACTCGGCATTTCCACAAGTACGTAGGCAGGGGACGGTTCAGGAAGGTTTTCAGCTGTGCTGACTGTTGTAATGCCTTCTGACAAATCGTCATCTTCTGTGAAGAATATTCTTTGTGTCGTCTTTTCTTTTCGTGTCGTTGACTCCAACTTCTCAGTAATTGTTGATGATTGCAAATTACCTGCTGTTGTAATAAATCCCTCGCCAGAGATTTCCTCATCTTTGTCCTCAACTGTAGAAATATCCTCACTATGTGTTTGTTTTTGTGCGATACTGGATTCGACAGTTTTAATGTTCACAAATTGTTTTGTGCTGAACATATTTTCCTTATTGTCCACTGTAGATGAAATTGGCAGATTACTTGTTATAGTTTGCATATTGCCCTTGCTGGTAGTTATTTCTTCAGATGAATTAATTGGCTGTACTTCAGCTGATTTACTTTTGACTGATTCAGTGGGAGTCTCAGTTGATGTCTTCTCCACATCAATTGCAAATTTAGATTTCGTCTCTGATGTAGATAATTTCCCTGATTCTACAGTGGTATCAAATAGGTCTTGGTTTAAACCATCGCCAGATTCTATGTGATCGCCACTGGCTTCTGCTTCCGTGGTAATTGATGTGTGTGTTTCAGGAGAGGTTTCATTGACTCTTACTGTCACTGATAATTCTTGTAATGTTGAACTGATTTGTGTTACTGGCTTTTTATCTGGTGCCGTAGTAGTAGCTCTCTCAGATGATTCTGAAGATTTGGCAAATTCATTTGACTTTGCTAGAGTGGTGACT
Organism: Ptychodera flava; assembly: GCA_001465055.1. Classification (NCBI taxonomy): domain Eukaryota; kingdom Metazoa; phylum Hemichordata; class Enteropneusta; family Ptychoderidae; genus Ptychodera; species Ptychodera flava. The sequence continues at coordinate 143,376 of LD526786.1, forward strand.
ATACTTGTTCGAAAAGATCTTGTTTTAGGTGTCGATGTTAACGATTGACTTGCGGGCGTTCTTTCCTTACCCCTACCCAAACGGTCACCTGCTGGCAAATGTTGTTTTTTGCCTTCCCTCTCAGACATGGCATCAGATACGCCATCTCCAGACATTTCTTCTGTCGACTCCTCACTGCTCATGTATTCAGATTGTAGTTTATTGGTCGTTGTAGGGTTTGATGTTGTCGTATACATACTTGAGAATGTCGAGGGTGCAAGTGGATGCTCAGTTGTCATGTTAGATGTGCTTTCAGTTAAATCTTGTCCAGATGCCTTTTCATCTTTAGTAAAGATTGATGTCTGTGTTGTCTCGTATGTCATTGTCCTTGATGTTACCTTTTCCGTAGCTTTTTTTGGTGGTGAAGATGCTGCATATACAGACGTTATTGTTGACTGTTTTATAAATCCATCACCTGATATTTCATCATCATCTTCCTCTGTCTCAGTTTTTTCAGTTGTATAGCTCTGACTTGTTCTTACTGTTGATGTTTGTTCTGGGAGTGTCGTCTTCGTAGTTTGTATTGTCACTGGTATTTCTTCAGTTCCAGAAACCATTGATGGTGTGGGTAGTGAACTTGATATAACCTTTTCAAGGCTTATTGTAGTAGTTGTTTCTTTGGGAAATTCAGTTGTTAGCACCGCATATGATTTTGTGGAGAAGTCCATATCTTTACTGTATGGCTCATCACCAGATCCCAATCCATCTTCCCTTGGCACTGTTGTTTTAGAAATATGTGTTTTTGTTTCTTTAGAAGTTGGGTGTTTTCTAGTTGATGATGGAAATTCTCCTGATGTCACACTTACTGCAGGTATAGTCTCTGCTGTTGTAAAACCTGCCAGTGTGACAGTAGACTGTCCTTGTAAATGCTTGGAGGTTATGTCAGATATGCTTTCTGTCACATCCTCCCCTGATGCCTCCTCGTCTTCAGTGAAGAGGGATGTCTGTGTTGTCTTCACTTCTTTTGTACTCGAGTCTATATCTTCATCAGATGTTGTAGTTGGAAAAATTGCTGTTGCTTTTGAATGTTTTGATGTTGTATCTTCATATGATGTTGTAGTTGGAGTAACTGCTCCAGCTGTTGAATACTTTGATGTTATTTTTATAAACCCGTCACCAGAAATGTCCTCATCTTCTTCATCAGTGATGTCTTTAGCTGTTGATTTTACCTTTAATGTCTGTTCACTAATTCCCGTTTCTGTAGATATTGTGGATAGTGGTTTACCTGTTGTTGAAACACTTGGTGATGTCACTTGTGAACCCGAAACATTCTTTTTGAAACCAGTTGTAGCTATTGCTTCCTCCACTGAATGAGCAGATGTAAATACTTTTCTTGCTTTTGTCGTTTTGTCCGAATATTCTGTAAAGGAGCCATCACCAGATGTTATTTCATCACTTGATTTGGTCTCTTCATGAATAGTTTGTGTTTCTGTCGAAGTTGGATGTATTCTAGTGAATCTTGTCGATGTTCCCGATGTTACACTGACTGTAGGAGTAATTCCTATTGTTTTCACCCCTACCATGGTGACACTGGATTTTTCCTGTAGAGATGTGATATCAGATATGGTTTTTGTAATATCCTCTCCTGATGCCTCCTCATCTGGAGTGAAAATGGATGGACCTGTTGTCCTTACTTTCTCTGTACTTGACTTTACTTCTTCTAAAGATTTCGTGGCTGGTATGCTTGTTGCAGTGATATAGCCCTCACCAGAGATTTTCCCATCTTCTTCACTAGTAATGTACTTGGCTGTCGAGCTTGATATAGATGTCTGTTTACCAGTTATTGTCGTTTGTTGTGAGGCTAAGGTTTCTTTTCTGATGGAAACGCTTGGTGACACTGGCGGTGCACTTGAAACATTCCTTGAATCATCTGCTGTAGCTGATGTTTCTTCCAGCAACTTGGTTGTTACCACATCTGCTGCGTTTGTTGATGTGTCAAAATAATCTGTGTATGACCCATCTCCTGATGTTACTTCCTCACTTGTTTCAGTTTCTGCCTCAGTTGATGGTTGTGTTTCTTTTGAGGTGTCGAAAAACACCTGTGAAGTGTATACGTTTTCTGGTGTGACCATATGTGCAGTTACTGTCGATGTCACATCAAAACTTGAAGAGGTAGACTTTTCAAGTGGTAATTTACTTGTCATATCAGATGAGCTATCTGTTATTTCTTCTCCTGATGTCTCCCCATCTTCTGTAAAAAGTGACATCTGTGTTGGTTCTACTGTCATTATCTTTGAAGTCGATCCTCGTGTAGTAGGCGTCAAAGTAGAAATTGTTGATGCACGTGGTGTTTCAGATGCTACTGAAAGAAAACCTTCACCAGAAAATTCCTCATCATGTTCATCTGTTATTGTTGTTCTGTCTGTTGATGTTCTTTGACCAGTAGTAGATTTTACAGTGTGCGTAGTAGTTTGCGTTTCTTCCATTCTGGGGCTTGGTTGTTGTGTTGATACTTCACTTGGTTTTTCCTTTCTATCCTTTGTAGCATTTGAGGTCAGATCGGGAAATTCTGTTTTTAACACATCAGTGGCTGTTCTTGTTGTGCCAATATATTCTGTATATGATCCATCACCAGATGTAAACTCCTCACTTGATTCAGTTTCTGATGGTTGTGTTTCTCTAGAAGCTTTGAACAGAACCTGTGATGTGAATATGTCTTCTGGTGTTATTTTATGCGTAGTTACTGTTGACGTCACATCAAAACTTGAAGAGGTAGACTTTTCAAGTGGTAATTTGCTTGTCATATCAGATGAACCATCTGTTATTTCTTCTCCTGACGACTCCCCATCTTCTGTAAAAAGTGAAATCTGTGTTGGTTCTACTGTAACTGTCTCTGATGTCGCCTCTTGTGTAGTAAGTGTTGATGCTGCAACTGTTGCTGGATGTGGTGTTTCAGATGCTACCGAAAGAAAGCCTTCACCCGAAATTTCCTCATCATGTTCATCTGTTATTGTTGTTCTGTCTGTTGATGTTATTTGACCAGTAGTAGGTTTTACAATGTGTTTAGTAGTTTGCCTTTCTTCTGTTCTGGGACTTGGTTGTTGTGTTGATACTTCACTTGGTTTATCCTTCCTATACTTAGTAGCATAAGATGTCGCATCTGTTTCCAGAACATCTGTTGTTTTTGTCATCGTGCTAAAATATTCTGCATGTGATCCATCACCAGATGTAACCTCCTCGCTTGATTCAGTTTCTGATGGTTGTATTTCTTTTAAGGTATGGGACAGAACCTGCGATGTAAATATGTCTTCAACTGTACTGCTCTGAGTAATCACTGACGTCACTGACGTCACACCAAAACTTGAAGAAGTAGACTTTACAAGAGGTAGTTTGGTGGTCATGTCAGATGATATGTCCATTATCTCTTCTCCTGACGACTCATCGTATTTTGTGAAAAGTGACGACCGTGTTGTTGTTACTTTCCCAGTCTTCAAATTTGACTGTTTTGTAGATGGTGCTGATGCTGTAATTTTGGCCGGGAGAGATGTTTCAGACTGTACTGTAAGATAACCATCTCCTGAAATTTCCTCATCACGCTCATCTGTTATTGTTGTTCTTTCTGTTGATGTTATTTGACCAGTAGTAGATTTTACGGTGTGTTTTGTGGTTGGCATTTCTTCTGTTTGAGGGCTTGGTTGTTGCGTTGATACACTACTTGGTTTAACCATGGTAGTTTTTGATGTCACATCAGGAAATTCTGTTTTTAACACATCAGTGGTTGTTGTTGTTGTTGTTTTTGTGCCAAAATACTCTGTAAGTGATCCATCGCCAGATGTCACCTCCTCACTTGATTCAGGTTCTGATGGTTGTATTTCTTTAGAAGTTTGGTATAGAACCTGTGATGTGGATTTGTCATCTGGTGTATTACTATGTGTAATTACCGTTGATGTAACACCTAAAGTAGTAGACTTTACAAGTGGTAGTTTGCTGGTCATATCAGGTGACCTGTCTGTTATCTCCTCGCCTGATGACTCATCGAATTCTGTAAAAAGCGATGTTTGCATCGGTGTTTCTTTCTCTGTCATTAAAGTTGGCTCTTTTTCAGTCAGTGTTGATGTTGAGACTATTGATGGAATAGGTGTTTTTGATGTTAATGTAAGAAAACCATCACCAGAAATTTCCTCATCATATTTGACTGTTGTTCTTTCTGTTGATATTATTTGACCAATAGTAGGTTTCACAGTGTGTTTTGTGGTGGCTGTTTCTTCTGTTCTAGGGCTTGTTAGGTCTGAGGGCTCTTCACTTAATTTTTCCTTTATTTGAGTTATAAAGGGGGTTGCTGCATCTGAAAAATCAGTTTTTATATCTTCTGCTGCTGTTGTAGTTGTTTCAATATATTCTGTAAGGGGACCATCACCAGATGTCACGTCATCTCCACTTGACTCAGTTTCTGCTTCAATGGGTGTTAATGTTTCTTTTGTCGTTTGGACAGTTTGATATTTTGTAGTGATACCAGTTGTGCTTTTCACAATATCATCATCCAATGATTTTCCACCTGTACTTGACAAAGGTGTCATCAATGTCGTTGTTTTTACTGTCCTTGTGGGCAACCATTCTGATTCTGTTATTGATGGCGAAGTTGTTGTCCCAGATGTAAACGAAGTCACTGTTATGTAACCTTCACCAGAGATTTCCTCATCACTCTCAGCGGTAACAAGTTTATTTGTGGTGAGATCTGTTACTGATGTTACTGTTGATGTAGTGTGACGAGATGTTTGTTCTGGAACAGGTTGAGGTGTTGGGGATGAGCTTTGCATTTTCATGGTAAGGCTTGTCATGGTATTTGTTTCCCCTTGCAAATGGGTTGTAGATATTGTATCCTCTGCAGTCACTGCAGAAAGGTTTTCTGTGGAATAGCCATCACCAGGTGCCATTTCATCACCACTTGATTCTGTTTCTGCAACATTCGTTGTCAGTTTTTCCTTCGAAGTTTGAAAATGTGCAGTTGATGCGGACAAGGCTGTGGGGGTCTCGAGGAGAGTTGGAGTACTTTCCCTTTTCACCATTGAGACAGTAGATTGTTCAAATGTTTTTTTCGTTGTCATTACATCCAACATGCTGTCCGTACTTTCTACTCCAGATGACTCCTCGTCTGTTAAAAATGATGTCTGCGTTGTTAGTGTTTCCTCTGATGTAGTAGTTACCGCTTCAGGAGATTTGGATGATTGTACACTTGTGTCAGTGAAAGGGTGCTGAGTTGACACCGTTATGTACCCCTCACCAGAGATTTCTTCATCGTCTTCATCTGTGACGTATAGAGATGGTCTCGTCATTGATGTTTGTTGGCCAGTTGTTGTTGTCGATGTTGTTGTTGGTACTGTTACCGTTGGCCTCGGACTTGATGTTTGCCCTATTGTGAGAGTAGTGGTTTTTTTAAGCAAATCAGTTCTAAACACTTCTTTTGTGTTTGATGTTGTCTCTAAGTCTGGCCCATCACCAGACTCAACTTCCTCACCACTTGATTCAGTTTCCGTTTCAATGGTTGTCAGTTTTTCTCTGGACGTTTGAAGTAGAGTTGAAGCCGTAGATGATTCAAGGGTTTCAGTTATGCTATCTCCCGATGTTTCATCATCGTCTGTGAAAAGAGGTGTTTGTGTTGTCGTTTCTTTGGTTGTCTTTAAAGTTGAGATTTCGGGATGTATTGATGAGGGTCTACTAGTTGTTTTAGTGGGATAAGGTGACGATGCTGCAATATAGCCTTCACCAGAGATTTCCTCATCTTCTTCAATGATCGGGGATTTCTTTGTACTATAACTAAGCATTGTTCTTACTACAGACGTTTGTCGACTCTCTGTTGTCCTAGCAGTTTGTTTTGTGACAGTTTTGTCTTCTGTGCTTGGCAATGTTGACGGTGTGGGCAGTGGACTTGATATTTCAGCTACTGTTGTCATGGTTGCTGCTTCAGGTATTTCAGTAGTTATCATTTCAGTTGCTTTTGTTGTTGTCTCTAAGTCTAACCCATCACCGGATGCATCTTCATCACCACTTGATTCAGTTTCCATGTCAATGGTTGTTGGTGTTTTTCTGGAAGTTTGAAGTTCCCCAGTTGATAATGACAACTCCTCAGATGTCATCATGTGCATTGGCGTAGATGCCATTTTTGTCACATGTAAACTTGAGGCTGTAAACTGTTCAACTGGTTGTCCAGACGTTTCATCATAGACGGCTTCTGTTATGCCTCCTCCTGATGCTTCACTATCTTCTGTAAAAAGAGGTTTGCCGGTTGTCGTTTCTTTCACTGTCTTTGGAGTGAATACTTCAGGAGGTATTGATGATGGTCTACCAGTTGTTTTAATGGCATAAGGTGATGATACTGAGATATACCCTCCACCAGATATTTCCTCATCTTCTTCAACTGTAATAGGTGGTTTTGTACTATAACGGGTTACAGTTTCGGCTGTTGAAGTTTGTCGACCCTCTCTTGTACTTTCAGACACTTGTGCTTCTGTGCTGAGAAAAGTTGATGGCGTGGTGAGGAGACTTGATATTTCAGCTGCTGTTACCATCGTTGCTTCAGGCAAAGCTGTAGTTAGCATATTGGTTGCTGAAGTAGTAGTCTCAACACTTGTTGTGTAAGACTCGTCACCTGAGAACTCTTCCTCTCCACTAGACTCTGCATCTAATGTTGATATATCCTTGGACGTTTGAAGTTCTGTAGCTAGTGTTGACAATTTTTCAGGTGCCATACCTAAAGTAGAGGTAATTCCTGTTGTGATTTCATCTACACTTGCGATTGTGGAGTTTCCAAGGTCAACCTCAGAGGTGATATCAGGTATATGCTCTGCTGTACTCTGTCCGGGTGAATCCTTATCTTCTGTGAAAACGTTTGTCTGTGTCGTCTTTCCTACTGTTTTTCTCGAAGTTAACTCCACTGTAGGTTTCAATGATGAGGTTGCAGTTGAGACATGTTGTGGTGTTGTTTTAATGGATCCTTCACTATAGATTTGTTCTTCCTGTGTTGTATGGCCAAGAGTAGTGTACTCAGCTGTCGTTGCTGTTGAGGATCTTGTTGCTTTGGCTTGTGACGTTGTGGAGGGATTGTAAGTTGGTGTTGGACTTTGACGTTTTCCCTTTGCTAGTACGGCATTGGTTGGAAGTTGTGGACGTTTGCCAGGCATATCGGTGCTAATGTTAAGTTCTTCGTCTCCAGACATGTCTATCGTGTGGCTATAACTCTCTGTGGAGGATGGTTGCATTGTCGTTTCAGTTAGAAGACTAGTTTCTACTAGATCTAACTTGGTCGTAGACTCAAATGGCTTTACCTCTGTGATGTCAGGTTTGCTTGTAGCTAGCACATCACCAGAGTCTTCTTCTTCTGTCGTGAAGAGTTCTGTTTTAGTTTCTGTCTTATACAGAGTTTGATTTGATAATGTTGGTGTTACATATGGAGTGATAGAAGATGTTGTTACAGGTTTTAAACTTCCTTGTGAAGATACCTCTATGAACCCTTCGCCTGAAAAATCTTCAGTCTCTGTTGTCATTTCATGTGAAACTGTAGTTTGTTTTGTCAGAAGGGAGGCCATAGTTGAAAGCTTTTTGTCATCCACTGGTAATGCAGCGTCACTTGTTTCAGGGAATAATCCATCACCCGATGATACATCTTCAGTGCTGCGTTTTGTCTTCCTCCCGTCCACTACTTTCGGTGTTGGGGAAGAAGGGAAGCCACTAGGTGTTGTAATCACAGCCTCAGTTGAAACATCATGCAAGTCTTCACTCATTGTCGATGGCACAGAAGTCTCCAATTGTGGGGAGAAAGTTGATATTTTTTCTGACGTTAAGACAGTTGGATGCGTCGACAAGTACTCCATGGTTTTAGTTGATTCTCCTATTATGTCCATTACTCGGTCTTCTTCAGTGACGTCACCACTTCCCTCTCCTGAGAAGTCAATCGTGCTTTGTTGCATTTCTGTTTCAAGAGGCTTGTGTGAAGTTTGTAATGTAATGGACGTCGATAGGGTCTCTGTATACGATGTAGTTGAAACTTGTGAAGTCCTACCTCTAGGAAGATCCATTTTCCTCCCATCCGGCCCATCTCCAGAGTCTTCCTCATCGGTACTTGTGGATACTCCATGTAATGTGGTGTCCGGAGAAGAGGAGCCAGTCATTTGTGAAGTTACGGATGCGACGGTAGGGATACTATGCGAAGGAAAAGTCTCCACAGAAGTGGGTTTTGATATAACAAGGAAATCTTCACCTGAAAATTCTTCTTCATCAGTAGTCGGTACTTCAGTCGTGGAAACTTTAGTAGTTTCGGTCAAAAGAAAAGGGGCTTCTGATGTTATTCCAGTCTCTGGCTCATCACCTGATGACTCAAAAATAGTTTCCTTCCGTCGTGTTGTAAATATTGGGAAAATTGTCGACAGAATTGTTTTTGGTGTTTCTGTTTTATCTGTGTCAAGAGTAGTAGTCCTAGGATATGGTCGTGTACTTTTTGCTGTTGTATGGCTGACAACAAGTGTGACTAATTTTTTGTCCGTGGAATGTAAATCAAAACGTGTGCTCTCGCCCGCAGTATGTGTCTCGTCAACCTCGGGAGAAGTCTCTTGTGTGCCAGTTAAAATTAGTTGTTTTAAAGTAGGCGTTGTGTGAATTGATGAACTCCTGGGGGCCGGACTGTCAGTTGGACACTGGCATTCGGTGGTGGTGGGTGGATTTGTTGTGAAAGCATCCCCAGTATGATAAGGGTAAAGTGGCAAATCGTACGTTGATACTCTTTCTCCTGGTGATGTTGGACAGTTTCCAGTTTCAATCCGCTCAACAACTGTGAAAAGAAAACAGAGAAACATGATCTTAGTACATTGAGGTATATATAAAAAGGCCACCGTCTGTTTGAGATTTCATGAGACCTGGCATGGCTGTGATGCCATATTAAGCATATCGCAGGACAGAAAGTGCATAAAAACAGCCTTTAGGACAGTTCATAAAAGTCACAAATTTACTTAAACTAGTACCACGTAGTCATAAAAGTTCATATGCTGCACTTAGTTGATAAACACACCAATACCAAATTTTTATGAGATCTTGAGATGGGTGAAAAGAGTGTTTGTATCAACACTATCAAAAGGTTTAACATAACATGTAGTATTTGATTACACCTTCTTGCAATCTTGTGCTTGAGATCAGGATTACATAGAGAACAATTAAACCACACAGTCACGTAACGAGAATGGCGAGACCACCTCTGTGATAAAGGAAAGTATTAATGTTATTCCATACACATTGTCTGTTTCACCCTAACGCTTGATTTGTTAGTTTCTTTAACTTGAAAAGTCTTATTATCAACTAATATGCACAGTGACTGTGGTATGCGTCATGCAGTCTTTTGTTACCAAAATTATGATGTTTAAATGATGAGATCTTTTTGCACACCAACAAAACGACAACAGTATTCAAATACACCGAACCATAAAAATCGTGTTCGGTTAGCTTTTGTCATGTCACTAAAGTACCACTTCAAATCAAACAATTGATCTATTCCTTTCTTCAAATCTAATGTAAATGGGTGCTTAATTGTTTAATGATGAACGGCGACAGAGATAGGTGTATGATATGCCAGGCTTTGAATCATGTCACCAACAAGTGAAAACGAGTTCGATCGTTTTGCTCTCCATTAAGTTAGGTACGTACTCGAAGCATGTCCGGAATTCATTTGAAAACCAACAAGAGATGAGATAACGTCCCTTGATACCTTTCCCTTCAGGGTGGCATTTCGAAATATACATCAAGAAATGCTGTTCAGCCTGACTTTTAGCCTGTCGGTGTTAAATAAAAGTATTTGAAAATCGTTTTCTCACCCTATCACTGAGTTTTTCGTCACGTTTATCATTTCATTTTTTCAAAGACAGTTAAAGTAAGCCTGCACATTATTTTTGTTGTGAATCTATATCGATGCGTATCTTTCCACAAACATTCAACACAAATCTTGAGTATAACACGTCTTTAGCCGACGGTCTGAGAGACAGTGCAATCTACGATCCTCTTATTTTAATGATAAAACGCTGCATTTCAGCAAGATTATTATGACATTTTAAGTACATACGAACATATGTATGTATGTATGTATGTATGTATGTATGTATGTATGTATGTATTAAAGGCTAATTTATTGTCCGTCTATAGAAAGTTGCATGTTATCTTTTTATCAATTACATACCTGAAAGTAGTATACTAATCATATTCTCTATGTCATGAATGTGTTGATGGATGATGTCCAGCCTATCAGAACATCCACAGGTATCCGATACATCCTGGGAATGACAAGAACAATAGCATTGGCATAAGTTGACAGGCTCACTGACTGTGTCAAAAGAAATCGCTCGTCAAAAATCAGTACACGCCTATGTTATCCGTTTAATGATAATTACATAACGATTACAATTCTCAACGCCTGTTGTACTTAATCAACACGTCATAGAACAAACATATTAATATGTTGCTCATGTGTATAATTGATCAAAAGAAACTTGAAGGGACTGTATTTTTTCATTATAAATCGTGCCTTCTTTACTTATCAAAACTGACAACGATCATTGGCGACGAAAATACTGAAAGCGACATAAAAAATGATTTCCGTTGCGACATAAACAAATTCCTCCTTCATAGTACAATGGCACATCAGCAAACTATTATTTGAATTTCCGTTTGTTTCATATTGCTTTCATCCAATCGTATCAACTGAAATAAAAACCTTGTACTGTTCCGTCAACTGCAATGTACGAAAAGTCTACAACACGTGATATGTAACATAGCAGCGAGTCTCTCTCTCTCTCTCTCTCTCTCTCTCTCTCTCTCTCTCTCTCAAATTTCCCTACGACATGTCAAAATGTTGAATTACTTGACTCATGTTTCCGAATATTAACTTCTTAAAAACAGCTCACTGTAAAATTTTCATGAATTGATGCATGATATTATTCTCTTTAAGTTGCAAAGTACATGGAATGATGAATGCATCGGAATGCATGACCGAAACAATAATTTCTCAAATTACTGACTTTATGGCGGACCAATTAAAATACAGTAGCATCTGCTGATTCTCGCTGCATGGCGCGTCTGTGACAAAATATTACAATACCCGAACAAAAAGATTTTGAAAACTTTATTCGTTTATTTTCTAATCTAGGTTTTCGGGAGTGTAATTGGAAAAATTAATTGCAGTATAGATTACACCAATTAATTGTATTTCACTGAATAAGAACAGGAAACTTATGCCCATATGCATAAGAATTACAGTGAATCGTCTGCTACCAAGCTCAATCAACGCGCATGTATGCACGCGTGACCAAAGCTTGTTTGATTTATGTGTCTGCTTTTACGTATCTGTAGACTGAATTGAAATCCTCGCTGGTTACAGAATGTACAGTAGTACTGAGGTAAATACTTTCGCTCGCTTGAACGCCCTGTGGCAATTTTACTGTAGGTCTTGACAAGTTTGTTAAACTTAAATCGATCAATTAACAAACATGTTCAATAACATGTTGTATCACCAGATGTCGCTTATGCCTCCAGGGAAAAGTAAAAAGTCGAAGAGGTTTTCTCCGCACCGATAGCATTAATGATAGCATTATATCGAGGGCTAAGTGTAAGAGAGACGTTATTCAAATTTCTAAGTCTTGCAAGTTTTGGACGATGAGGGAGAATAAATCTGAAAAACCCTGTGACTTTAGACTTTTACTCGGGAACATTTTAACACAGACTTGTACCATGAGCTTCCATGAATATTTAATGCTTGTACCTCTCTACGCCAACAATCACGTTCAGCCAACTGAACTATGTTCTCCTAGCACTGGGCCTGTGTTACGTCATGGCGACAAAGATAATTTCATTTTGGGGCGGTTGGTTTTAAAGTCTTTCCACATATCCTATATTAAAACTGTCGTGAAAGAGCCTTTTGCAGGAAGCTGATATCAATATTTGCACGAAGCACAATTTTCATGGCGAGTCCTGTACAGGAATGCATGCTAAGTGTTTGTTTTGACCTGCGCTGTGAACGAAATATTGGAATGTCCTCCTTCGTTTGTCAGGGCGTTGGTAACATACCCTCATACAGAGTAGTGATCCAGAAGAGCCCCATATTGTCTGAGAAGGGTTACATTACCCGTAGCTGTTGACCCAATGGTTTCCTTGCAGTTGCACTGTGCCATGACGTTTACACTTTGTTTGCTCTCTGCCCTTTGGTTGGAATAAGAAACTTATGCAACTATTTTGAGAATGAGCTTCGGTGCACGTAACCAGGCTACTGTCCGTAAATACTGACATAATACGGCTGGAAACATGTTTGATATCGACCGCGCTTGATTTCGTTGCTTATCTCCATGAAAATGACCCATTTCCATACAAAACACTTAAAGTAGGTCAAGTTTTGTAAACTTCATCATACTTTATTCCAGCTTTTAGAACTTAGAAAAAAAAACTGCTTTTGAACAAAGGAATTGCTTTTATTTATTATATGATTCCAGTCTAAATGCTCTGCTCCTTGGAGACATAACGTGAATAATTGACATAATTTCTACATATTTGTTTCCATATCACAATTGCAGGAAAAACACCAGACAATGAATGTGTAATACAGTTTCGTCCATTACAGGAAAAGAACCAGACAAAGAATGTATTTGATTTAAAGTAACATTAAATATTCACACTAGCAGTCCTTCTTCAATATTAACAATTATGCCAAAGTCAACCCATTAAGAATGTCGACTGTTGGCGCAACATGCAAACGTTAACGTGGGAACTAACGTTATGTTTTTTCAACAACATTCCACAAATGACAAGATTACACAAAATGTACTTTATTTATGAAAGATGGTATGATAAATATGAATTGTTTTAGAAATGGTCGACGCCAGTGATGCGTTTTCGACTTGTTCTTCTCTCAACATGTCCTAAAAAAGAATCATTCCGACGAGAATTAGAGGGACAGTTTTGACTAACATACAGACAAAAGCCAGGCGTATACGTTAGAGTTATCCCCTAGATTCTGATATTTATCTTTTGAAAACGAAATGTCAGAGTCCATTAAACAGCTTATTCCTTATATAAAATATGGAGTACATATGGTGACGAATTTTGGAGCAAGAATCATTTTGTTGTGGCTAACGTTGAATAGGGGAATTCTCAGAAGAAGCGGTTTGCCTTTAGAGCACTATTTAGTTCTTAGTCGGTAATATGGTACACCTCTTAGATAATTTATCTACAGTGGTCAACATCATGTCCGCCATTAATATAATATGCATATTTTTCTACAGACCGATTTCCACTCGTGTCTTCGGTTGATACAAGGCAAATGTCACTCGAATTAGAATGCCCTCATTCCAACATTTTAATCCCTGTCAAATATATCATTTCTCGCATTGATTCGTTGGCGGAAGTTGTGTTTGTTCATTGTTTGTTGTGTGTTTCCTATGTTAGTACATAGACCCTCGAGAAAAACTATGGTCAGTAGTACTTGGCGTGTTGGCGCCACCGCATAATGAGACTGTGATGGTGCCCCAAGGACTTTCACATTCACAAAAAAAATGACGGGGTTTATGGAAGTATACCGTAATATCCAACATGATAAAAACCACCTGTAATGCGCATTTGGTATATAATTATACTCTCCGAATACTAAACAAGCGCTGCTTGCAGCTTAATAAATGCTTTTCAACCTGCAATAAAATGCTGACTTCTTGAACCCCGTGACGCTTAGATGATGTGTGATCAGTCTGATGTACCTTCTGTGAAGCCGTGGTATATGGTATTACAAGCTAACAATTTCCAATCATTCTCCTATACTGCTGCCGTGCAGTACCATTGCCTCTAGTTAACTTTAGGCTTGGTTCTGACGACGTCCTATTTCACTTCGGCAGCGACATGCGCGCTAAACGCAAAAAATGTTGCAGTGAGTGTGCACAGTAGTCCACACCAAATACCAGATATCAGCGCCGTTGAGCTCCGCCTATTGGCAATCTAAAAACTCAGACGAATACAATATTGATGAATAGGCCTACATCATGACAAACTGTGTGTGGAATTGGAAGAAACAAGGACAATATTAAAATTAAAGGAACATAAAATTCTAACGGAAGTGCCCCGAAAGAATAATTTTGGATAAGCTCTGAAATGCAATATAGAAAATTTAAACATCGTGATCGTCATGCTAGTCACTGTTACGATCGTCTCAATGGTTATTTTTATACATAATAGAGGGAACGATAAATGAGGTTCACTCTTTAATGCATTACGTAACAGAAAGGGGTTGTGTTAGAGATGCAATTCACCTCTCATCGTTGAACAGTATCATGGTTCCTATATCACATTATCTAGTAGTACCTGAGTGCTGTTTTTCATTCACTATCAAGAGTAGCAAATCATGCATGTCCAGACACAAATATCTCACAAAAGTAGCCAGTGTTTGGGGTAATAAAGTCATCATCATTACAATCATCGTAAATCATTTTATGCGTTACTGTCGAGACATACTTCACCAAGGAATGCTCGGGTTAGGCATGACGTCTTAACTCTAGGGAAAGTAAACACCTTTAAGGTTTAACGCGCCTCGGAGACAGATATTCGGACTCTCAAATTTCTACAATTCTTTTCTGATCCACCACTTGTGGGTGCTCATTTTAAAGCTCTTGGAGAAAGAAAAACCTTCACCGTCTTAGTTTTTCGAAAATCCAAAATTTAATTTTTCGCCCATAGAGTTAACACAGGAATGGCGGCCATTTTTAATTTCAAATATTGCAAAATGATAGGTCATTTATTTCGCTAGTTCCAAACTTGCACGGTGACCCCCGACTTTTATTGTTGATGTGGTAAGAGAATCGACGAAAGTTTCATTCTGGAAAGTTTGAGCAAAAGTTTAAATCTTTCACTTTCGAGGCGCATACTACCTTAAGGTAGGGGGTTCATTTTAAGCTCTTGATGTAAGCAAATATTTCACCGTCCTAGTTTTTCGAAAATCGAAAATTTTATTTTTCGTCACTAAGTTAACACAGAGGTGGTGCATACTGCATACTTTAGATGTGCATATACTGTAGAGTATGTTTTTATCAGTGGTGGTCAACTCCCATTACAATTGAGAGTATTAAAATCACTGTGAACACAGTCCTCGAGAACTCTGCTACGAGTCAAGTGTTTATCCTAATAGCTCTTGTTCAGTGTTATCTTCGAACTGACCTGCACAGAAGCGTTTCTCTTGGTGAACCCGGCAGTCAACAATGATTTGACTTCCTCCTGCCAACATGAATCAAACGCGTACCCGAACGGTGCTCTGTGCTCCAGAAGTTTCCTCCGCCGAGGCATTGACGGTGCACTGTCCGAGCACGATCGAATCCAAACGGCGAATAACCATGTTTTCGCAAACACTTGGAGAAGACCAGGGTCAAAAATAAACAACATATCGTTATCAACTGAGAAGTGAATATTAAGGTAATTCGCGGTCTAAAATGAAAGACTTTAACTTTTGCCTTAACTTTCCTAAAGCAAAATTTCAACCATTCTCTTTCACAATCAAGAACAAAAATCGGGGTCACAGTGCAAATGTTGGTACTAGAAAAGCAAATTACCCAACATTCACAGACATTTGAAATTCAAAATGGCCGCCAACCCAGTGTCATCTCCGTAGGGAAACAGTAAAATTCCCGATTTTCACAAACTAGGTCAGTGAAAACTTTATATACTCCATAAGATTCAAAATGAGCAACCGCAAGTGGTAGATCAGGAGAATATTGTAAAAGTTTGATAGTCCGTATATCGGTCCCGAAGCGTATGTTACCTTAACATGTGATATTTGTATTCATGTGACTTATCAGAATAGCAGCATTGGACTGTATCGTTGTCACATCCTTCCGCAATGGAAATTTATGAGACATCCACCCGCAGCGTAAATCACGCCGAACAAGCCACAGAAATTGTTTTGCAGTTGTCACAGTCAGCAGCTACTGTTGTGAAAAGTGAATAATATTTACTTGCGAAGAATAAAACATTCTCATATTTCGCATATGATCCCGGGGAATCTGCGGGTCAAACAGCCAGCTACCGAGATGTTGACTGAGTTTGGAAATATTTGGAGCCTGTTTCTTCTCTCCCTACATCCGAATTGTTGACATGGTGGTGCGTCCAGTTTATTTCGATGGTCAGATTTAAACACTTACTTGCCATAATAGAGTCAACATAAATCAAAGTCAAAAGTACACGCTGCGAACTCATCCTCTCTTCAACGGCTAATACCTATAGAACATTGGCCTCGGCAGCTCAGCTGACACTTGCAATCAATTAACTAACTTATGGATGGGATTGATTAGAACTTAAAATCTGCCGTATCTACCATATAACATCGTCATAAATTAAAGACATCTTTTCGGCAACAGCTACTCGCATCTTGATATCGTTCTAGAATGGGCTCGCGTTTAGTAATGGATATAGAAGAAACACGTTTCTAAATATTTTCTATTAGTTTGTGTGTCGCGAAGCCCCCTAATATTTTATGCATTGTCACCAGAATAATGGTCGTTAATTGTAGAGTATGTCAATAGTTGATATGCTTCCATACGATGAGCATGCTGTAACAATTGATATTTTCAAGATGCATTTACGGTAGAACGCGCCTCGGGGACACAAATTTGGCCTCTCAAGCTTTTACAATTCTCTTCTGATATACCATATGTGGCGGTTCATTTTAAAGCTCTTGGTGTCAGAAAACTTTTCGCAGGCTTAGTTTTTTGAAATTCCAAAATTTTATTTTTCTCAATAGAGTCAACACAGGGATGGCGGCCATTTTGAATTTCAAATGTCGGTAAATCTTGGGTTATTTGTTTCCCTAGTACCAAAATTTGCACGGTGTCCCCCAATTTTTAATCTTGATTTTGAAAGAGAATGATTGAGAGATTCCTCAAGGAAAGTTTGAGCAAAGTTTAGGTCTTTATCTTTCAAGGTGCGAACTACCTTAAGAAGGATATCCAAATCGATTCCAACAACGAACGATATGATATGCGTTGACAAGCTGGACACTAAACGGTCTGGCTGGCCAGGACATAACAGACAGAGTGTTATTGTTCAGAAAACTAACACCTAAAAAGCACTCAAGTTAAAGCTTCTGTTTCTCCAACACTGCACCATCGTGTTAAAAGATGAGAAAGGGCTTCTGTGAATGTAGTATTATTTGACAGACCAACAAGTGGTGAAAATTTTCCATGTAATTGTATAGAGTGACAGAGACAGCAAGGCAGGCATCTATTAAAGCTTGCCTACTCCTGGATACGTGTAGTATGCCGTTCGTTTGTGACGTCATCGAAAGAAGACCACACCGGAAACGTCTGCTGTCAAACTCCTTGTGAAGTGTTACATTTAACTCCATGTTAATATGAATAGCAACACATCCATATCGTTACAATGTTCATATGAGTATGGAATGGGCAGAAATCAGGTCAAGCTAAACTTTGTCGGGTCACATAGACTCCGGGTTATATAGATGCCCTTTGAGGCACGCATGAAAGCTGTGATTTACAGTATCCAGTGCACGGACATTTGAAAGTCTATGTAACCGTCTCGATCCAGGGGTTCAAACTCAGACTGTATGTAGACAGCTGATAAATCAGTAGAAGGTGGAAAGGTGGGACCTTTGAGTAGATGTTTAAACTGTCATTAAAACTGCAGGTCTCTAAGGGAGAAATGTACCCTATACCTCTACTGATACATAAAGGTGACCAATATGTGTCCGTGTCCACGTGGCAGTCGTTTCCATGGCAACAAGGCGCATGATGAAAACCAAATGTCTGGCTTTCCTTGGAGAATTCAGGTCACGTGCGAGTTCGAGCAATGGGTGGGGCATCAGTGATTATTACCAGCTAATCTGATCATATATGTTGCGTGCCCTTAACCTTTGCTCTTGGCCATGGTTAAAGTTGTCATTAAGACCGATCTTCAAAATATACAATGTTGTTCTTCCTGCCTTGAGTTGTTTTGGTCTGAAATAACTACCGTTTCTCCGACATGGTGGATCTTTGCTCGATTTCAGGGAAAGTTTATTTTATAAACACAGATGAGACGGCTGATATTTCTAAATTTAATTGGATGTTGTCGGGAATACCATATAGTGATGGTCGTCGCTGACATCAATGTTATTCAAGTTCGAGAGACCATAAAATCTCTGAAATGCATCATTTATGCAAAAAAGAAGTATTTTTCCAGCTCCAATGGTTTACATCATCGTTAACCCCGCGTTTGGCGAGTAAGCATCATTTTCCGTCTGTCAAAACATCAGAACCACTGTATCCGCAACGTCAAAAGCTAAATGTCACTGGTAACTTACAAATGTGGATCGTGTCAACTCAGAAATAAGTATGTATAAGCCGAACCGTTTCCCGCATGCAAATCCATGTTTTACTACAACTGTACTTTCAACGGCACCACTTCAGATCAAATTTCCTCGCGCCCGATTAACTCCCAATGTCAACCGTGAACCAGATTCTGGTTTCTTGTTACACATCCCGCGGTCACACTCCGGTCATGAAAGGCGAAGTTCCCCGGGTTTCCGAGGACAATTATCTCAGCGAGGACAGTATTAAAGGATCAACGTCAATGGAACAACCAAGCAGCCTTTGACTTGAAATACTTCCGTTCAGATTGCTACATTTGACATGTTTGAGACTGGCATTTAAAACTGGTCCGGTCAGAAATGCGTGAAAGACATTAGCTGTGACGTTCAATTATGCATATCATGAATATTTTCATCATTTTTGTTTTGTAAATAAAGACTTTTTGCTTATTCTTCTCTCGAAAGTATGTTAAAATTCAATGGCTTGGACTTATTAACACAAAACTCCGTGTAAAATATGCAATCACCGTGTTATGGTTGACAAATTAACTTTAATCTATACTTACTGACTTAAATCCGGTTTTGTCGACTAAATTGTAAATTACAAATTATATAGGCATTTTCTTACTTGGAACACTAGATATTTCCGCATGATTTTTGGCGTACAAAACGAATACAGTAGACTAAAGATACAAAACATCAAAAGTTACAGATAGTGGAGCTTTAATGTGTAACTTATCTAATAGTGTGTGTTCCTGTTCGGCAAGCACGTTTTGTATTCAACATACGATTTACTTTTCCAAAGTTGGATGGTTCATTGCACGTAACAGACGGATTATCAATATCCGGTCTTGCCAAATGCTGTTG
>LD526786.1:177137-206133 GCA_001465055.1 Ptychodera flava
CAGTGTATTAAATGTCAGTGTAGACTGCAGCGAAGAGACCGTCAATTGTAATGTTTACGTTTGTAAGTGTACGTACTATGTCAACGGGAGATGAAAGCTGGAGAACTGACTCATCACCCTGGGGACTTGTACACGCGTTCTTTAACAGCGGTAACACTCTGAACAGTGGTCGTGTTTACAGCGCGAACAGGCACAACGTGTTTTGCACGGCCGGAGGAAAATGTTCACCGGCGAGAAAAGGTCTTGCTCATGTGCAAACAAGTCTGGGCGATATGCAAATGAGCAAAGAGCTCGCAAATGTTTCATGCCTCTCAACGCAGACGACTATGGCAACCGTGGTTGTTGTCTGAGCTCGCAATGATGGCAACTTCTTAGACTAGAGTCAGCTGTTATGAAAGAAAGTTTTCACACATTTTAAAAATGTAAGAAGGGGAGGAAATAGTGTGTAAGGTTGATTGAAGACGAATCATTACACCACTGCAAGACCGTAACACTTTCTGCGTGAGAAACTGGAGTGAGAGAAAGACTGAGAAACATATATTATAGGTACTCGTTTATGGTAAAACTGGCAATTTAAAGCAAATTCAGATAAAAGTTCAAATTCTCTATTTTGCGTCAAAAATGAATCATTTAATGAATGAGTACATGTTTCTATGTCAACTTTGACCCATACATACGTTCATCTTTGCCGTCTCGATGATGGAGACAAAGTGGCGACATGCGCGCGAGTATCACTCCTCTCTGAAAATCGCCCACTTCTTGTATCGAAGTGAAGTTGGAATCTCAGTATTTTAAGTGTCGTCCTCCTTGACATCTCATTGTCCATTCCAGACTCCTATTTCTGCAATTACATCTTTCGAGTATCTGAATTCCATAGGGTTATCTCTATGTGAGATTTGCTCGAGGTCCATGGTGACCATGAGATCGCGACCGTCTATGAGTGTCGAATTCTACTTTATTTTTACGAAATTATCCGTCAAGAAAGCGTTCAACGCCATATTCACTGCAACTTTGAACTTGAGAGAATCATACAACGCTAGGAAGATGGACAGACAGGGAATTTCAAAAATTACGTGTTATTAAAAATCTGGCGATTGAATCATTTTTAGAGAGAAACAAGTGTACAGGGAATTTGAGCGGATAAAGATGGAAATGGAGAGACGGCCCCTGTTATCTCGACGGTATAATCGCCTTTCATGTCTTCTTTAGAGGAGAGTGAGCCGCCTCCTTTACAGTCTGTAATTTAGCCCTGGGCCACAGCATTACGATATTAGTACATACGTAGCTTTTACATATTGACGAATAATTCCCATTGACCCCTGTCCTCGCTTCAGCGGGGTCATAAGGTCACAGATTGTTGAAAGCTCTGCCTAGTTTGACATCGACCTCCACGTCCTCATGTTTGCGACTGTTTCTCAATTCTATTCAAAGCACTAGAAGTTCATTTCTTAGAAGACGTGATGTATGTATGTATGTATGTATGTATGTATGTATGTATGTATGTATGTATGTATGTATGTTGAAAGCAGTGCAAATGGTGCATATGTAGACGTACAAGGAACGGTTTTCATCGTGCTGCCTAGAGTGCGGACATGATGTAACTAAGCTAGTCGACTAATCTCAAAATTGTAGCCTTCAGCGGAAGGATCGTACGTTTTTTTTTGACTTCACGAGACAGAATGTGAGCGTAATTTTTTTCACAATTTGAAAACTCTTTACAATTCACTGATGCGCCATATTATAAGCATATGATACCTCAACAAAATTGCAATATTTGAAACGCACATTTGAAAGAGATGAAATATCAATCCTTTGATATTATTTTGGCTATGAAGCATTATTTATTCCGTTATATACCGTTTGAAACGAGGCCATCAACACTCCACTTCTCTGTAACCCTCCGAGAACTTACATATTACTGAACACACTCTCGTTTTACCGAGAAATATATCGGTTAATCGAAAAGAACTCTTACCCGACAAAGTACCCGAGGTAATTCAAGCAAAGTTCAGAGCTACTCGATAAAACCTAGCCTGTAGCGGTGTCAATTGATAATTTACGGTTATAGCTTGTGACTGATTGCTAAGCGTCTAAAACACCGATATACTTACAAATAATTTACGATACATAAGTACGGACATTTGTTGGTACTGTGCGCAGTCTAGCTGGTAACTGTACAGTCATCTTAAATGGTATTTTGAAGAATCTGAGGTTAAATATTTCTGTCTCCTAGCTGTCTAAAGTAGTACTATGTTGTATTCATCACATTATGGATACAATGAATTACTAGCTCATAATTTGAAGCATGCATTTACTTGCATAGTAGCCCTATGAGGTATATTATGGCCACGGCTTCAGTCAATAGAAAGTTGACGACTAAAAAGGACGCTAACTTTTGATAATTTTTTTCATTATTTTTTTTGTATGTTAATTGCAAGTTTTCACTCTACTCCAAAAAGAATGCTGAAAAACACTGTATTTATCTTCTCAGCATAGCGTCTATCTGTGCAAAATGCACTGTTATTGTTTACATTTGAATTCTAGTCCGGACAAGATTTCAATTGTCACAAGCACAGGCCGAGTTGACAAGCTAAACACTGAGTATGTCAACATGGCTTGGGAGTAGAACAAGAAATTATGGTAGACATTAAAAACAAAAATAGAGAAAAAAAATCATCAACAGTTAGCATTACTGGCCTTTTAAATTAAGAATACAGTAGTTGTGACATTCGGACTGTAAAAAGCTGTCTCCGTCGGTTTTTCTGTCGCTTTTGTTCTCTGTCTCTGTCTCTGTCTCTGTCTCTCTCTCTGTCTCTCTCTGTCTCTCTCTCTCTCTCTCTCTCTCTCTCTCTCTCTCTCTCTCTGTAGCAAGATCATGGTTTCGCTCACAGTCTCGTTTTCGTTGCTATTCCTGACCAGCATATCAAGTAACAAATCAGCAATGTCACGGTTGTGCACTGGTAATGGCCGTGTAAAGTTTTAGATGAAATTTATCCGATCATCTTACAAAAGCAGATTGTCTATTAAAGGATCAGTTATCTTTTAGCAGTGGGTAAGAGGGAAGCAAAAGAGATCTACAGTGCCTTGTTCAAGGGCGCGACGGGTCTCGAACACACTATCCTGTGGTAGTGAATCTGGGACCTCGTTCACTGCACGAAGATGACCCCTTTCCACCTATTCTCAAATACAAGGTCCAACTTTTTCATAGAGAACAATTTGGGCGCACTAAAAATGCGATGGCGAAAGGGTATATCAGGCTATTTATGTCATTCATCATAGTTAAGCTTCAAGGATGAGTGAACAAGTGTGCTGCACCCATGTGTTACGCAGCCAGTAACAAAAAGGCCACAAAACAGTTCAGTGGTTTGAACTTTTGGGAACATTGGTGAAATTGCCTGTTGGATTGAAGGCTGATTGCAAGTTGACAGTGTACAGAGTTTAATATAACATGTTACGACGGTGAGCAAATGTAGTCCAGCTGTCGGCCACTCAATATGATGAAACGAAGGACACGATTTCCCACGGTTGAAAAGACAGACAGAGACAACATCGAGACATTATAAAAAAACACAACTATTATTTTGGTCGCTCGGTGTATTAAAGGTACCTTAGCATGCTTTTGCAGAAAACATTGAGAATGGAAAAGTTTCAAGACTTCACATCTGATGTTGTAGAGGTGATTGTATCCGGTATCCGCTGATAACGTCTTACAGTTTGTTTCATTCTCAGTTGATAAGGAAACCGCTTATCAGCCACTCATCTGCTGTTATGTGAGTAGAGAACTCTAGTTTGAGGCAAATGTGTGGAACTTGGTTATGTTTGGTGATACCTGAGATGAGATACGATAGAGCGCCCACAATGACGATAGTAATAGTTTGTATACAGTCATTTTTTTTACAGATGAAACTGAGACAGGCGGAAATAGAATCGCATGCTGACAGTAATTACCAGCTACTTCAATTGCAGTATTTGTTGATTTTACTGTTAGTTCGACTTCAATTGAAATCTGTAAGGTTATGACTTCGGTGTGGTTTAAAACATTCCATTAAGTTCTCTATCGCCCATGACTGTGTAACCGAATTTTTCCCGCTTGACTTGGTCAAGTAGTTCATGTTCCGATCTATTGCAACCGCACTGTCTTTCAAGAAAGCTAACTCAATTTGAATATTATTACCTTGAGGTAGAATGCGCAGCAAGGACAGATATTCGCACTCTTAAACTTTTACGATACTATTTTGGTCTACCACTTGTTGGGGCTCATTTTGATCCCGTTGGTGTAAGATAAAACTGTCGCCGGCTTTTTTTTTGGTGAAAAATTGAAATTTTATTTTTCCAAATAGAGTTAACACAGGGACTGCGGCCAATTTCAATTTCAAATACAGCTAAATATTTGGTAAATTGTTTCCCTTGTACTGTACTTTGCAGAGTGACCCCTGATTCTCATTTTTTATTTCGAAAGAGAATGCTTTGAAGTTTCCTTATGAAAAGGTCGAACAACAGTTTTAAGTCTTTCTATTTCCATACGCGTGCTACCTTAAAGGTGTACTGTCACCTGTTCCTATTTTGCCACAGTTACCATGGCAAGAGAAAATCTGACCAATCACAGATTTTAAGCGGGGTGGCCGCTTTTTAAAAACAGCGCCCTCACATGGGCATTTTGAATACCAAGCGACGCCCCTTTGACCATATATGGGCATATTTAGATTACAGGTGACTGTATACCTTTTAGGTTCAATGCGCCTCGGGGACGGATATTCGGACTCTCAAACTTTTCCAATTCTTTTCTGAACTTGAAGGCCTTGGAGAAAGTAAACCTTTCATCGTCTCAGTTTTTTTTGAAAATTGAAAATTTTATTGTTCCCCTTAGAGTTAACACAGGGACAGCGGCCATTTTGGATTTCAAATATCGGTAAATTTTAGGTAATTTGTTTCTTCATTACTACAATGTGTATGGTGACCCCTGATTTTTATTCTTGATTTTGAAGGAGAGTGGTTGAAAGATTCCTTGAGGAAAGTTTCAGCAAAAGTTTAAGTCTTTCAGTTTTGATGCGCGTGCTACCTTAAAGGCCCACGAGCTGCAACTTTTTCGCCTTATTTCTTCGAGCCAGATGCATTTGTCAACGATGACACTGCATATACTTTATTTTTGAAGCTGTATACTTTTTTTCAACATATTTTAGAGATAAAAAGATAAAGAAAAACAAAAATAAACAAAATGTTATCAAAAGTTACCGACAATGTCTCTTTAATGGGGCAGGTCATCTATCAGACATCATTACACTCCGTCCCCGCGGGCACCCTCAGGCACCCCGGAACCTGAATGCTTCCATGTAACTCCGTGTGCCCTGCAAAAACCGGGCAAATTTCCCTACCCGGAAGGGCCACTTACACAAGAGTTAGTTACTGTAACACATTTGCAACAACATGCCCGGAAAACACAATTATAAATTGAATATCCATGTGTTTCTACTTAAAATGGCGAGGAAAGTCGATTACGGGGAGAGAAAGCGGAAAAAGAACTGAACACGGGTGATAAACAGCGGAAGGACCTAGCTTTTGAATACGTGGCTGTGACTAATCCACGGCCATACGACAATTTCTTCAGTGGAAAGTACGTATTTTCGCTATGTGCACCATAATCTCACAAATATCGAAAATTAACGAGTGTTTTATTACAATTATTAGCTCACTATCGATCGGAATGTCGATATTCATCAAAGCAGTCGGACATTGATGGCCTCATTGATGTTGATGATTTATTCGTTCTTCCGTAGCCACTGCCTCTCCTGTAAGTGCAAACGCCTGCAACTTTTTGGTACAAGCCCAGCGATAGGCCAGTAACCATTAGAAGGATCAATACACCCTTGTTCAGTTTGCTTTTACAGCCAGATTAAATGACTTCCTAGCTTCCTAGCTTATGAGAAATTTTTAACATTATATTTGATGTGAAAATGACAATCTCTCATTGTAATTCATACAACTTGTTAGAGAGACCGGTATTTAACTTGGTAATCCTTTATTTACATATTTTGATCCATCAATAACATTGGTGGACAATATCATCCTCCACGCTAGGAGTTGGAAATATAATTCAGCAATTCTACATGTGCGGTTTCCTTGTGAACAGCACAGAAGGTGAAGTAAATTATCTGTTTTGCGTCAAATCAACATTTTGAAAGGTAGGCTGAAGTACTCACACAGAAAACAGAAAATTTAAATAGACTCGGTTTGAAAATCGAGACGGCAAATTAATGGCATCGCTGGTTAACTTATTCGCTGCTTGAAGAGGGAACTCTTTTAAGTCACCACGTGGTTCGATGGCTGGTATGTGAATTAAAAAAAACATTGCAAAACACACGGCTAAAGTTTGCAACGAAACATAGTCAACGAAGGAAATTTTTGCTTGAAAAGTATTTGTGTGCTTTTCTTGAAAACTTCCGAAAAGCTGCGCATGCGTGGACACAAAACTAAGAGTAATCTTACTTTGGCCTAAATCTTGAAATACACTGCAATGCACTATGCATCAATGCAGTGATGTTATTGATCAATGTTTAGTCACAACCAGCGTTTTTTAATCGATTTCACGTGATTTATATGGGCAGTAGTCCCTCTGAGCGTTAAAACCCCTTGAACTGTAACTTCAGACGATTCATTTCAGTATCTTTTCCATGTGTCAACCAACATTTTTTGATCTGCTGTTTGAAACTCTGAAATACACAGTATTCGGAAAACCAACATAGTTGGTAAATCTGTCACATACATTATTATTGTTGGAAGTGAATTTCTATCTGTACAGAAATTCTGTTGACGGCGACAATACTAGTTAAGTGTACACTGGCTTTATTCAATCCAAAATATTGGGTACTCCAACATTCTTTATGGCGTCAACTAAGAACTGGAGTTCATACACGTGACAAAAATACAGCAGAAAATAGTCTGAAGTTTCAGTCACTGGGACTGTGTAACTTATACAAGTATAGATTCTTGTCCTATGTCAGAAAGCTTGCAGAAACGTCCATTACAGTTTATACGCCTATTAACAGTACACGGCGTTCAATCATTGCATTAACTCATCAAATTTCAAGAAAGCAAACAGAAATGGACAAAGTCGCTACATATCACAGAGATGCTAAAATGTTTTAACAACTCATAGTTGGGGGGTCTCTATAAGAAATGGGAAATGTATACGTATCTTCTACTCTCTTAAAGGGCTGGTTTGACATGGTAATAAATGCTATCGCCGGATCTTCAAACGATATATGTGACTATATACTGTGAAGCTGTTGAAATAGGCAAGGGTGACTTTTTCCTCCTTTTGCTAGCCGGAGAATTAGCGAGATGTGTGGCGAACGCCGGGTGTTCTGCTTGTAATTCTATTCTTCCCTAAACGCGGGCGAAATTTAATGCGATCCTCAATTGATTTCAAGTTTTTACTTCAGTCAGAGCTGGAATTCAAAAGAGCAGTCTATGTCATATGTTGTAGAGCTGGAATTCAAAAGAGCAGTCTATGTCATATGTTGTTGTGACTATGGCTAAGACTCTGGGTTAAGTTATATCCCTCGATACAAGCAGCCATCCAAACCTGTAGCCTGCAATAATATTTCGCTGCATCAAGCCCTGATTTCTCACCCTACTTTTTTACACCATCCCTGTGTTAATAAAGTTTCGATTTTCACAAAAAATATTATACTTTATACTTTATTGTCCTAAAAAGGATAATCACCTTACAGCTCAGAAGAGGATAAAAATAACAAACAGACAGACATATATAAACCTGACAGACTATGTCAAGCCATGGAGGTTTCTTCCTACCTCCATGGTCAAGCAAACACACGAAAAGTACATGTCAGAGATTGAATCTCCTGATGGCTGTTGGAACAAAGCTCTTGCTGTACCTTAATTTATAACACTTTAAGCAGCGAAATCTGCCCCCTGAAGGCAATAATTCAAAAGAGGAATACAAAGGATGCTTTAAGTTTACGTCAGCAGTGATTACTCGCGCTTTGCGCAGTATTGCATTATCAGTGAGCACTGAAAGGGACAGAGTGGGTCTACCAATAATATTCGTAATGAACCACCAATGTGCATGTGGACTTTATTTTCTCCATGAGCTTCGAAATGAGTCACCACCGTTGGTGGACCAAAATAATATTTGAAAAGTTTGAGAGTCTGAATATCTGTCCCCGAGGCGCATTCTACCTTACGGACATGTATTAGGTATATCTGGGCACCAATATGACGTTTGTCCTCATTTTATGTTTATACATCAAAGATGTAACAATAATATCACAATCAGAGATCCAGTAAAATACTTGTGTACTGCACTTTTACCACAGCATTTAGGGGCACGTAGCAATGAACCATTTGAATGTCTCTGCTGTGTTTAACCTGTCCCTGGATCAGTGAAAGTGCCAGTAAGTCTAACTTTTGATAACTTTTTCACTAGTTTTGTTTTCAGTGTCAACCATAGTTTCTTGTTCAACTCCCCAAAGCATGTTGAAAAGCTGACTATTTAACTTGTCATAACAGCGTCTCTATGTGTAAAAGCACTGTTATTGTTCGCATTTGAATTCTAGCCCAAACCAGAATGCACTCAATTACAATGCGTGCAGGACGTGTTGACACGCTGAATGCTGTGTACCTCATGCTTTGGGGAGTAGAGCAAGAAATGATGGTTGGCATTGAAAACAAAAGTGGAAAAAAAATCATCAAAAGTTAGAGTTGGCGGCCCTTCAAAGTAATCTTGTGTCAATTTCTTATGCTACTATCAGTAATCTGACAGAACAAACGAACGAATACATAATGAATCCTAAGGGTGTATATTTGGTCTGTACTGTCAGTGTGCCAAGCGATGGCAAAGGATTTTTTGTTCAGGCACACCATAAATTTTGCATGAAGTGTACTTAATCGTAGCTCTGCAAATTTCAGGATTTTTTGTCTCTGAATCGACCCTTCTGGTTTTGCTGATTGTGACTTTCACAGTGCAAGGTTTTCAAGTGTTTAACCCTTTCACCCCCAGTTCCCTGTATACAGGTCCAACTTTACCATAGAAAACAATGGATTTGGGTCAAACCATGGTGGTGAAAGGGTTAAACAGCAGTCGTGTCTCTAAGTTTCGTTACTTAATTCCTACGTTGGGCTGCAGATAATATTTTTGCAATCCAGTGATATATACTGCACTTGCAAAGACCAGAAAATCAATATTTTATACAGCTGTAATTGTTACAGTACCGACATGAAGTGTGAAATATTACTATGATTGGACTGAGGGCAACTTCTGAACGGTAAACCTTCTTATTGCACGGCGTTGTGAGCGCACTGTATGATGTATTCGGAAGTAAGCACCGCCTACAATCGAAGTTGGTCATAACTTACCGCTTGAGCAACTGACAAACTTTGTGCGATAACTCAACTAGTATGGGGAAAATAGACCAACGTTGGCAGACAACGCTCGCACTGTGTATCATGTGACCTGTGACGTGAAAACCCGCATAAGTTGTCTGCCTTGTTTCAGGCGGAGAAATAACCCATAACATTTAATACAGCTCAGAGTCACCCCGGTGTGTTTAGCCCATAGGACCCGTATAGGCTATTAATAGTCTATTTATAGGCTTCTGTAGATGAAATGGTCAATGAATGGTTACTGTCTAATGGATAATATTCAACCCCGCTGAGTGAGAGGGGAGCACATATTTGTCTAAATTCTTGAGCTATGTGAGAACGGACTCTTTCTAACATTTGTCCTTAACACACCTTTCCTGGCCATTTCCGATCACGCTGCGGCGAATTTTTTCCAAGGGCACCAGTCTGGCGCGCAATTTGAGTCTCCCCGTCGCCCAATCAAAGACTTCATTCGTTATGACGTCATGATCAACTCTAATTTAACGGAATGTTGTCTATTTCTGGCAAACCACGAACTTCCGAAAACTATTGCGGGAGACTGAATTATTTATGACGAATTAGGTCCAGTGCGCATACTGTAGTGTGAAGCGGCAGGTGACTAATACTTGGGTTCGAATTCCTTCAAATGTCTTAAAACATACATACATACATACATACATACATACATAAATACATACATACATACATACATACATACATACATACATACATACATACATACATACATACATACATACACATACATACACATACATACAGGTAAGTTTATGTCATGTGGTGATGGGGGTTTCACGGTCCCTCCACAAAGGACCGTGGGTGATGTAATGTTAGATGCCGTTTTGTGTTGGCGAGGAGTGATACTGTAAGGTGAGGTTGGGTGAAGGTGAAGTGACATGACACGATATGGGAAGGAATGGAATTTGGTGTGATGTGACGTGATGATGTGATGTGACGTAACGTCATGTGATGTGATGGGGTTGGATGTCAGACAACGTAAGGTGAGATATAAAGGTGACGGGAAATGGTAGTGAATCGATGTGATGTGATGTGATGTGATGTGATGTGCTGGAAATTTGGTGTGGTATAAAGTCATGGAGCGTGATTGACATGACGTGTAAAGTGTGATTTGATTTGATCACACTGATATCGAAACGCAGGTTGCAAACACCAATAAATTTTGCTGTAACACTGCGCATGATGTATTTGAAACATTATTGCCTGGAGTGTGTTTTCATCTTACCATAGCCCCCTCCCTTCTCATTTCCCCACCATATTTCAACATGATGAAAATGTCAGCAGTTGTGTTTTTTTGAACCTCTGACAAACGACGACACTGCTGTTTGTTTGAACTGGCCTCTTTGATTTACATTTGGGAAAGTCTGGGAACATTGGCAAAACGTTTGGTTGCCATAAAGGACGCGAAGAAATGTCGACATTGAATACGGTGGCTTGGCCAATAGGGAAAGGTTATCACCCTCAGAAGTTAAAATTCGATAGGAGTCTGGACTACTTTAAACAAGCACTTGTTGCTACTCATTTTAAAGTATTACGAGACATAAAAAAGTTCACAGACAGTGTCCCATGTCTTCTAGGTATCTATGCTTCCATATGCTTTCAGTTTTGGAGGCTAACGCGAAACGCAGCTGTGTGCAGGCCTAACCCTCAAACTAGACCCAAGGTCACGCTACATGCCCAGTTCGTTGCACCGGGGTCTCTGTGGCCAGACCGTAATGCGCGCACCGCTGTAATTCTATCGTCTCGGTAGATTTGCTATAACCCTAATTTCCAGAAGAAAACGCTCCCCGTTTTTTTCCAAACCCAACACACACGTCTGCATCTGTATTGTTGCGATGGGGTGAATTCTCGCATGAAATCGGTAACCGTACCCCCTCGTGTAATGCTATTAGAATAGTATAGGACTTATCGGTGCACAGATCTCTCTGTCCATTTCTGCGGGAATCTATTCTGAGTCTGCGGGAAGGGGACTCAATGTGGAGTCAGTAACATTATAGACTAATAGCAGTCCGCATTTGAAAAGGGCCACAACGTAAACGTCTTTAGTTTAGAGGATATTCAGGGCGACGTGGTAGTTACATTAAAGCTTGACAAGTTTAAGAGGGAGTTTGAGAGTTTGAGAGTTTGAGAGAGAGAGAGAGAGAGAGAGAGAGAGAGAGAGAGAGAGAGAGAGAGAGAGAGAGACTCTCGTTTAATTGCACACACCTATTTGAAACGCAGTGAATTTGCTAAGATTTGAACTGCTACTGAAAGAAAAACAACCAAACCCACGCAACAATATGTCAAAGTACATTGATGAAGTACGCTATATACAATGAATAAAATTAGGCATACCTCGCCGGATTCTACCACTGGTATACAGTCTTCATCTCTTATTTTCTCAACCTTGGCTTCCGTGAGTCTGGCAATGGTGCGCGGCATTGCACAGACTCCACAGCTGGTGAGAGCGATGGCCAAATACCAAATCAGCAAAACTCTGGCTCGAGACCCCTCGGTTACCATGGTAACACCTTGCGTGCGGCTCCGCATTCAAGTCATCGGGAAAAAGTCCGTGGCCTTGTGTGAACGCCGTTTTTCATCGAGATCGGGCCCCGTGCGGCAAATAGTAAGAAAAGATGCAGCGGTTCCAGTGAGAGAGGTCCCAACAGTGGATGCCCAACTTTCTCACTGTGCAAATAACCGGAGGCAAGAAGTCGCCCACGTTACCCGGGTAAGATAGCCGACGAAAATAAGAGAACGTTGTGAAAAGCGCTGACCTTTCCACTCGACCTTAAGTTCCGACACATACCACAAGATTTTCAACTAAACGTCGCTACAGGGAGTTACATTGTACGGAAGCCAACTAGGTAGAATCTGCCATCAGTTAGGAGCCCTTTTATCGCAACACATCAGATTTTCCACAAACTTTTCACAGACGATTTTGGAAAGTTTCCAAGTCAATCTTGTTAAATTAGCGAGATATGTAATGAGCAAATGAGCATGCGGTGTGTGTGTGTTTTTTCGCTACTGGCAACTTTTACCCAGTCTGTCCTCGATTGAACTGTTGGGGACAGTGGCACCGTTATTAACGGGGAGATATGGTAAAAGTACCAGACACAATATTAACAGTGTCGGGCTCCAATTATCAATTCAATATGCTTGCTGCGGCGACCTGTCGGCCACAATGGGAAAACTGTTGGCATAATTTGGTGACTTAAGAGTGCTCTACAAAGGCAGTCGTGTCGCTACATTCTATTAGCGGCCAAAGAACACACTTTGGCTGTTTGAAAATTTCCGTTCAGTCAACTCTTTCAGTGATTTTAGAAATGTGCCTTTCAAATGTGCAGCAAGTAGGGGGTACGCCCTGTAGATATAACAGCCAACGGTTTCTCCCCTGTCACCTTCTGAGATCTGCAAGTAGGCGCACTTTAGAAAGATGAGATAGTCCTAAAACTTGAATTTTCTGAGCCATTAAATCAAAATTTTATCACTACCGCGATGCCAAACATATTTGATGCGTAATGTCAATTTGAAGCATTTATAATGTGTCGGTAACTATCTTAGATATTTTGAGGTTATACTTTATAAGACTTCAGGGGCATGACCTCTACTCTTGACCCCTTCAGAGTTCACGGGGTGGGTGGCTGGGAGGAAAGGGGGAGGGTAGGAATCATCATCCCTCGTAACTACTGTTTCCAAGCCGCTTTCGTATCCAACAATGACTCGTTGTCAAGTTCACTGGATGAATACATATGTACCTTTCCATTTGCATAGCAGAAATGACCAAATGCCCTTGGGTGTCTCCCTCACGTCTAGCCACGGATCTCCGATACTTTAGTGCTTTGATAAAATTTTACTTTCTTCCGTGGCAGACGACTATTGGTTAAAAATCGCAATGCCTTGAGTGTGGGTTTTTTTTCGCGCCCCGAGCTATGTCTGAACATGTTTAATTTGAACTACATAAAAGCTGAACGAAAACA
Organism: Ptychodera flava; assembly: GCA_001465055.1. Classification (NCBI taxonomy): domain Eukaryota; kingdom Metazoa; phylum Hemichordata; class Enteropneusta; family Ptychoderidae; genus Ptychodera; species Ptychodera flava. The sequence continues at coordinate 190,514 of LD526786.1, forward strand.
CAGCCACGTTTACGGTGGAAATACACTAATAAGAGTTTTCTCATGCAGGCACAAAAACACGAGAACGCCTGTTATGCGTTTCCTTGCTAACGATTGACAGGGATTTGTTGCAGGAATCGACATTTATTGTCATTCATTTCGACGAAATATTGATGGCGGGAAATGAGCTAAGACATCGTTCACACGTAGCTGTATGCACGTGATAGCACAAAAAAGTTTCTGAAATAGGAAAAGCATTTTGAAGTGCGGCTAACAGCGATCTTTTTTATTTGAAAACTGACCGTGAACGAGGTCAAGAAGTTTCGGTGGCCCCCAGTTAATGTTTAGGACGGGAGATGTTTGGAGATGACGCGTTCAGACTAGCGCATGCGTACATGAAGACAGCGAAGTTTCCGGTCGAAACAGGTGTCGTCTCCGGGCAAGGATTTTGTAGAATGACAATTATTGGGCTTCAGAGTTTATGATAGGACGGTAGTTCGCACTACATATAATGACAGTACATCAGTTTGTACAGAATCACTGAAAAATTCAAACTTGTCGACATTTTCCTAAGTGAACTGGTTTATGTAACGTATTGTTGACTTTTTGGTTTTGAAGGTTTCCAAGCATGAATTATTTCACTACTAAAATAGTCAAAGCATCGAATATGTGGTGAGTTATTTATTTGACTAAACGGTGTACAATTTCAGCCTATGGCTATTTGAGCTGATCGGCACTACACGCTCACATTCACAATGTATGGAGTCTGATGTACCTTCGGATGGGAGAGAATACACCCCGGTGGTTGTAGCCCGTTCCTTCTTGGAAGGGAAGAGCTGAGGCGGGGTCGCCCTCTGTCAAGAAAACAGAGTACTTGCAGAAAAGTTTTGGCGTCTGAACCAAGTGGCCAGGGAAATGACTCACAATTAAAGGGTTGGCGAGTTCTAGACTTTTGCCTGGTGTTGTCACTGTTGAGTCCTTGAGCAAGGTACTTTACTTCTCACGGTTAATCTAAAGGATAGTGGGTGATGGGTATGTCATGGACTTCTAGCCTGTTTGATGATAGGTTCAATAGAAAATCGGCAGACTGAACAATTTCAGCGCCATACCGATCGTACATGACGGTTGTGGGTGCGTTACACAACAAACTATATACCTACCACACATGTATCGATTTAAAGATCTGATGAGCGACAGAAGAGGTTTCTTGGAGCCTAAATTTTTTATTTCGCTTTCACGGCTTCAATTAAATGATTCGTGGGGATTTCTGTACTCGTCGTCTGTCTGCGAAATTCGCCGAGTGAGTGATTCAATATGGGTTGATGGTGCAGAGTGCAATACAACAAAAAAGTTACCATCGAAACATGCGACATTGCCGAATCAACAAAAGCATCGCACATAGTTTACAATTCTGGAAATGAATTGAAAAATATTCACCGTTGTACAGATAGCGATGGTTGTGATGAGTAAACATTCTCACTGGATGACGATGCACTCTGCACTCTCAATAAACTGCATAGAGGTACTAAAATGATACTTTTGAATCTGAAATACCAGTAGGCCTAAATGAAATTGTCAGACTCGACAAAGCGATATGAACAATGGAAAAATAGGTAAAACTGACCGCATATTTACCGAGCTCGGACTACTGTATCTAAGGTTAATTTAATAAAAATACTCAGTACTTTCGGCTGAAATTGTCTGAAATAGCAGAATGGCGTTTTTGGTTCATACGCTGTAATTCTAAGGCTTGCAATGTTTGTTGTCAAAGACTACACTGGCACAGGTGACCCTTTTATTGCGTGTCTGGTTGATGTCTTCACAAACGGATGTTGAAGAGGTTAAAACACTGCGACGTGGATGTAACTGTTCTGAAGCTTGTGTAATCTGACAAACCAATAATATGTTTCTGAAATTCTAATCGTATCCTCGGTCACCGGGGCTGGTTCATTGGCTTGGTCAGTGAACCACGGCATTAGTAAGTTACAATCACATCATTAATCGATTAAGGTACATCGATCAACTAATTGATAAAGGTGTCGATGTTTTGCAAAGAGATTCAAATCAATAAAAGAAATAGAAACAGTGGGAGGGCTCTGAGTTACCTTCGCCATCAAAGTTTGGTTGTTCTAATTTAGGTAGCTGGGTGTGTTTCTCACTCTAAATCAAGTAGGACTCTCCGTTCAGGAATTTGGTAATATTAAACGTGTTGAAATGCAAAAACTCGCTGTCTGGTCGACATGCGCAGTGAATGTTCGCGGTAAATTCCTATTTTTAGCGAACACCCCCACACGGTTAGTGTTTGTTACTGAACGCGTAACGCAAGACATTCACGCATGTATGCCATTGGTGACCCTCAACAGCGCGTTCTCGTGGTGGCCTTTAAACTTGTTTCTCACGAGCCAGAACGCAAAGAGATAAGAATTTTAGAAAAATGCTGTTGGCGACAGAATTTACTTTAAATTTAAAGGACAAAAAAGAAGCAACCATATACGGGGAGTACTACTACATTTTGTCCGTAAATATTCCTGATTCCGAAGGGTAAGGCCAAGCATATGGTAGCACTTAGATTCGTGGTCTAAAATCCTTCGAGGGAGACTGTTAAGATTTTGTTTGTTCGACTTTATCACGTGGTAGGCCCAGAGACCTACGGCATCGATATCGCGTCATCCTTACAAGATAGCGGTCCACTGTTTGCTAGATACAGCGTATAGATCTAAGTTAGTCGACGTCAAAATGTTCTTATATTGGAGGATAGTTTATTTTTTCGTCACGAGTAAGATCCCAAAGTCATGACATATGTTAAATCATTTCAGTATGCCTTCAAATCCCATGGAAAGCCGTCGTCATAGCTCTCTCTATCAGACAAAATCGATGTTGACTTTTCAAACCTATGTGCTTTCCATCATTGCTCATCTAAGACCTTGGGCTCTACTACCATGGAGTGTGTACGTAATTTATTCATATCTGATTTTTTTTTCCTGTTCGAATAGACAATAAGTCATGAAATAGCCAAACAAAGAAGTTGTGGAAAAGATGAAGGCGTACAATATGTGATAGTACCATGCTAAAGGGCTAGAAAGCCTTTGCAGGACTTGAATCGAGCACTTTCGTGGACAATGGCTTGATTTCACAAATTTTATTTGCAGAATAGAATGTTTCAGCTACTGGGGGAGCTGTTCAATGTCAGGCGGTCAGATGGCAATAGCGTTTGATCGACCGTAGAGGGCAGTCGCTTGTGCAGGCATTACGGAACAATATACTGTACTGCGACATGCGACAATTGAAGACGGAAAATATTGGTGTGGAAAGGAGACGTCACATTAAAGTTCCATTAGCTGTATCTTCTGGAGATTTTTCCGTTAGTTTTGATTGAAATGATCACTGGCTCATGTTGAATAGCCTGTCAAATAACAGAATCGCATATTGTTCGGAAACATTACATGCCCTTCAACTAAATAACATGTGATTTTACAATCACAGATGTCTGGCAATCCACGACGCAATGTTGTTTTGATCCCGCAATAAACGTGAACTTGTACATATCGCGTGATCGCCGCGTCAACATTGTCTTTGTTCTCCCACAGAGTAACATAGACAGAGTGGCAACGGCTATTGTTTAAGGCGTGAAGCGGTTACGTAAGCAATCCATGTTTGCCTCGCCTCACGAAGCTCTTGGCTCTCTTTTCCGAAGAGTGCCGACCATGCACCCTTCGGTAATTTTCGGATTTTCACCAATTGTTAAACGAAAGTATGTTCGACAAAGTTTGTGTTGTTGTTGTCGTGTGGTGCTGATCGGAATTGATGTGCTGGCGAAAATGGGAGTGTTTTGAGCTTCAGGAAAGTGGGTTTTACCGTTTTAAAAATTCCTCTCATTATTTATGAATATATAATGAGTGTGTTTGAACCAAATTTGAAAGTCTTTTATCGATACTGTCTGGTTTTACTCAATGGTTTACGGTCAGTCATACCGCTTTTTACACGTGCGTCAGGAAAGGACATGTTTATGAAACTGCTGGCGTGTTATGTTTTGATTTGCGTGAAGCAGTGTTTCTGGTCTGAGAGCTCACAAAGTAACTATGGTTGCTACGCGACTGGCAGTACGATGCCATCTCGTGTAATTACCAACCACAAACAAAGCCTCCAAAAAGTTTAACACCTTTGAAGCTCATTTTAATATGAAAAGCCAATAGTCTACCGAGACGACCATGGAACAAAAGGCATGCAAGCGTTGCCACTCTGTCCATGTTACTCTGTGGTTCTCCCAAGCACGCTGAGCATGCCAGACATCAACAAACGAGCTCGGAAGGGCAACACGTTTGAACAAAATTAGCAGATTTATGTGGCTATAACATCACTAATCATGTTTGTCTCTTCGTAAAACAACATTTTGCAACAAATATGAGCCTCCAACATGGAATTTTCCGAGGTAAAAAATGGTCAAAAGTTACAAATAATGGCCCTTTATATGAACGAATTTCAAATTTGGAGATCTCCAAAGAGAATAAAAAAACAATGTAGAGACTTACACTTCACTTCTGTATTTCAAATTTTGTATCATCTACAATGTTACGAAAAATGACCGAAATGAAAGAAAGTGTTACTGAGAAGCCGTAACACAGATTCCAATGGCTTGGAAGACTCAATCATTACCAGCAAGGTAAAAGGTAACATTTCAGGTTACCTATATAGTAATATGGTCTAAAAGATACCGTTTCCAGTCACGCGTCCTTGAAATCTTCTAACCAAACGTCTGAAGGATCGCACTTTCAAAATCAACGCGTGATTTCAGTTTTTGGCTATTTCTCTGTCGGTCACAACTAGCAAAAAAGCGAAATTACTATATTTTTAAAGTGGACGTATCCCATGCCTTGTAGCCGAGTTACAAGAAACACAAACTTTTTTAAATTTATGCCAAGATAAATGCCATGGGCTTTTGGAAAAGTTTATTGGGCGAAGATTCGGATTTGTAATATCCACGGTAGTAACGAGGAAACACGATCACTTAAACCCTCTCGTTATGGTTACAAGTGGTAAAACGTTTCTTGACATCGCGTATAGTATACATACTTGCCCTTCAGTGATAAGGCGGTGACGAAATTTTAAAATTGACGTTCCTCCCCTGCTTGTTCTTGGATTAATACCATCGGTAATGTCACGTGACAGATTCCGTCTCACCGAGGAATTAAGTCTCCCTTATGAGTGTAACAGTATCCACTGTGTTCGTTGGTTCTCGTTGCCATGACATTTATCATGCCTTCAACGCTTTCTTCCGGCGACAAGTCTGCTCCAGGTCCTCCCATGTCCGTCCTTACCCATCCCGGGTTGATTGCCACTGATAAGATGTGGTCTGCTTTCAGCATTACGCTCATGTTCTTGGTTACCATGTTCAAAGCGACCTGGCAAAAGCAAAGCATATATTTCTGTCATTCAGCAAGCTCTAATAACTGTCGACTCTTCAGTAACTGATTGCCAAATACCGTTCACTAAAAGGTCCCTTTTAGGACCCTTTAGGAACAACTGACGGGTTTAGAGGGTTAAGATTGTGAAGATATTCATATTAGCAACATTTGACGAATACTCCACTGTATACGCCTAATGTTGTTCGTACACGCCGATCGCTTTCATGTTTGAATACCTAACAGACCTACAAACTATCAGGTAGGAAGGCGGTCAGACAGACCGTTGGGCGAATATGTACAGAGAAACGGGTAAACAGCCCGAGGTTGATATTTTAAATTTACTTCCGACAAGGTGTCGTTAAGTTCCCAGGCAAGCTAATACCGAATCGATCAGTGCATTCAACCACGCTTTTTGTAAATAAAGACACACAGATTCTTAATATGCTGGTGTGTATTATCATCTCGCACTGCAGTGGCAACTCCATGGGCGCAAAACAACGCATCTTCATCAGGAAACACAGCAGACTTTGAATCTTGCATTACAGGGTACAGGGGCGAAAAAGTCGTTTTCTCGGGTCAGCGCCCTTAAAGTATGTAGTAAGAATGGACGAGGAACTTGGCGGCTACAAAATGAAACGAACGACAACTGCACCAAACATCAAGCATAGCTAAATTTGATGAATATTAATGCGGAAAATTATTTTTACAGCAGATACAACGTCTGCTAAAGGTCATCTCGATCGTATGTGCCTTTTAAAGTGCTAGCTATCAGTATTGTCGATCTCAGATTTCTGTGAACTCGACTGTTACACTGGAAAAATCGTGATGTTACTTAAGCAAATACAAGTTTACCTTGGAGCATCTGTAACCAAGATCTACTCGAGGTCTGTTATCTTCCAGAGACCCAAGTCCGCTCGATATATTGACAATGGCAGCTCTGGATGTAGACATTCTGTCATCAGAAAATGATTGGCTTGCTCTTCTCAGTAATGGAACAAACCTCTGCAATGACAGGTAGGGGGAGTGAAACACTGGTTTTGTAGCATCCCGATGTAATACATAGTCACACACACACCAACACACACACTCTCTCTCTCTCTCTCTCTCTCTCTCTCTCTCTCTCTCTCTCTCTCTCTCTCTCTCTCTGACTACCAGTCGTGTGCGACCTAGAAACCCGCCCTAGCATGTATATCTATCAGTCTGTTTGTCATAATACCTGCAGACATTCTTGGCAATACAGTGAGAACCTACAGAAAACACGAATACAGAAAACTAAGAAGTCTTGTGATAGGACGGACTTTTAAAATAGATTGTTATACCCAGATCCATATATGCAAGTAAACATCGGCCTTGAACAAACAAACAAACAAACAAACAAACATAGATACATACATATCCGTAAGTAGCTAGGTGTAGACTGACTGACCTTCATACATACCCTACACTGTACCACACCTACCTATCACAGGCGCCCCTGGGTTGGGTAGTCTGCTAGCTCGATCGATTTTCTGCTCGATATATCGATCTCGTGCTCGGTCTGTCCGCCACTGGGAGTATTTAGGTAACAGTTGTGGGCAGAGAGAGCACGGTATCAACAGATCGAGCACAAAATTGATTGATCTAGCAGACTACCGAACCCACGGGCGCCTGTGCTACCTATACCTCCAATCCCAACGTTCTACTGAAAGGCAGAGAAAGGAAGGTTCATGTACCTTGATTACCATGGTTGGGCCAATGCAATTTGTCTCGAACTGCCTTCTCATCCCTTCGGCCGTAACATCCTCGAGCTTCTGTTCCAAGGTTAGAATTCCCGCGTTGTTTATCAGCAGGTTGAGTCCACTGTCACCCAGGCGCGCTTCTACCTGTTTGGCGGCGCTGTCTATGCTTGAAGTGTCTCTGATATCTGCAAAGTACGATAGCACAACTTTCGGAACATTCAAATGGTCTGGGGATATTGTGGAGATCAAATTCTGCAATTACTTTTGGTTCTTCCGTGGGTCTAACGATACAGTTTGCCAGAATGTCTTCTCTTTATGTCACTCTCACTAGCACCGACTTTTCTGAAATTTCGAGTCACTTTAGGGCATTTAATTTAATTCAAAGCATGGCGAAAAAATCTGAAGAAATTGGCACAAAGAGAGAAGACTACAGTTTGGCTGAGGTAGATCACATTGATGTACGTACTGGCTTTACAATAAGCGCGAAAAATGAAAAGGGAGAGAAAAAATTGACGTATGATAGAAGTGCACCCGGATGGTGTATTGAAATCGTGTTTGTTGTAAGCCAGTCTACAAACTGTTAACAGTTTCTCTACAATTACTAGCTAATCCTGCGAACTTTGAGGAAAAATGTTTAATTGAGCGTGATTTAAATGACAGTATGCACACCTTCCCATATCAACTTGAGCGCGTCTTGGATAAAGTGAGAATGTTATCGCCATGAACAACAACTTTCGCTGCTAAAAATACAGTACAGATGTCTATCGAAAGATGTTTTCGATGTGATATAGGATTCAACCTTGAAGACCCAATACACACTCACTCTATTTTGAACGGTATGTTGCTGGAATTACTCTTTGTATTTAATTAAATCATATATATATATATATATATATATATATATATATATATATATATATATATATATATATATATACACATATATATTTATATATATATGTGTGTGTATGTGTGTGTGTGTGTGTTTGTCGTCTGTCTGTCTGTCTGTCTGTCTCTGTCTGTCTCTGTCTTTAAATTTTGTAGCAAAAAATAAGGCAAATAGCTCCGAAGTTTGGTCAAGTTGTGAGAAACTTCTCTTCTCTCCCTTTACTTTTAAAAATTGTAATGAAAAATATAAAAGACAAAATGGGAAAGGGAACAGTGTAGGAATATAACAAGAAATGTTGGGTTACCAGAAACATTTTTTGTTTTTGCCTTGATCATTTATCGCTTTCTAAATGAACATCTCTCTCTCTCTCTCTCTCTCTCTCTCTCTCTCTCTCTCTCTCTCTCTCTCTCTCTGACAGTCTCTGGTAGCACTTACCCATTTTTAACAATGCCACTGAAGGATTTTCCTGGGCAACTCGACGCAGGTCCTTGAAACAAAGAAACTTAAGACTATCACTATCTGTGACAACTCCTTGCAAATTCTATGGGCGGGCTATCGACTATCGCTAAAACAATATTGTCCAGAAATTTGCGTCTCTCTATGTGCAATATTTCTTTTGCGCATGCGGATATGACCACTCATTCAGCCTTTCTTGCCGGTTAAAGTTCGACTTCCCGTGCGGCGAGAAAGAAGTTACGTTTATAATGCATTCCAAGGACAGAAGACAGAATTTTAAACTCTCACGTCTTACAACAGGTTTCGGTGGTAGAGCTTGTATAAACTTATCTTTGAACCTCAAAAAGACTTACATTTTCAACATCAGTATAGTTTCGTGAAAACTTTCACTTTCATTTTCTACCAGAGTCAACAGAGTGAGTGGCGACAGAATTGATGCCAAAGATTTCATGGAAAACTGATGATTTCAAATCGAGTGCAACGAAAACATTTTGCAACATATAACCGATAGTTTGAATAAAGTTTGTAAATATTACAGTCACTGTAGCTTTAGGTTTAGAGATCACGATTTGTGCAAGGGCGGCAGTAATTCGAGGTCCAATGTTCAAGTTAAACGGTGTAAAAAAGTGTCCTGTAGTTGTGCAAAGTATTTCACAAAGTAGTCAAAGAGTAACACTTGAATCGCTGTTACGATTTTTAACTGTTTCATTTTCCGCCATGCGGTGTCATGTCGTGGATGAGGCTGTGAGGCATATTATCGGTGATACGATCATGGAATCTGCTTAAATTTGGGACAACACAACATCGCTTGAAAATTTGGGCTCTAGTTGGTGGGCACACACCCCGTTACACACACACACACACACACACACACGCACATACGTATGTACACCCTCAGCGATGCTATACCACGAGATTTTGACCAGTTCATGACATATACTTGTATGCACGATAGCGAGTGCATATATGAAATGAACCGGTCAAAATCGAGTGGTATACCGTCGCTGGGTGTGATTGATATTGCTATAACAGTATATTGAAATTCTGGCGAATAGCGAATATACCACGTTTCTTTTCAATTCATGTCTCGACCAATCAGATCGCTGTATTTGCGCCATCAATAGGATAATCGTACATACACAGGCTCTCGAATCATTGCTTAGATAAGCTATTCAAGGCTAGGCCCTATTGACTAGTAGTATCGCCGAGCTACCCTATAGTGCCAATATACGCACTGAAAGCCAGACATCATCTCGAATACGCCAATATTTGGAGAGCCTGTGAGTACACACACAAAGCGATCACTCACAGATGATGTTTCAGGGGACAGTCCGCATGCAAATAGGTAAACTGGTGGGTTAGGCAGCCGCAGGAACTGTTTCACCATTTCAAGTCCAATACCCTTGTCTGTTCCAGTGATCAGCACAGACTTGACTTTCATCTGGTCCATGACTAAGGAAGACACACGGCGTGCTGTCATGAAGGGTACAAGCATGGAGGTAAAAAGAGAGTATCAGTAAGGACGGCTCGAGCTGTCATGTGTCTTGGCCTGGTGATGGAGGTAACAAAAGACGGCCGTAGAGAACAAAGCCCAATCATGCCAACGACCTCGCTTGTTTGACCTGGTCACGAGCATGCGCGTAAAGTGTTCGGTATCGATAACAGAAATGCAGGTAGGGAGCCCAACAAATATGTAACAAATAAATAAAAATGAACCCTTGTTATCTGCTCGACGTTTTCCGTGGCAAAGGTGGCATATCCTAGAGCCATTTTACTTTCAATTGCAATACAATCAATATTTGTGGGAAATATCTATTCTGCCATATATTCATAAAAAAAAATAAGTTGATAGAATTCATAGCAAATAAACAAACCAAAATTGCATCCAAAACTACTCCTGTAATCACTTAATGGCAAGTTATATACCTTCGAAGAATTTAGTCCATTCGTCTCTTAAACTTGAACAAGACATTTTATCAGTAATTTGCCTGGTTCACAACCAAAGATCCTCGTGCATGTATGTCGTGCTCTGGAAATTAAAATCTCAAAATTTCCCAGGCAAAGGGGGGTTTTGGCGTCTAATCATATATACTGCACAATATACCTTTCATGCAGATAGGCCTCGTCAACATCAATTTTCATATTGTAGTCAAGATATTTGCATTTGAACCAACTCGCGAGACCACGCCAGTCTCACCAGGGCATTGACTCTCCTTTGCAATCGTAAAAATATCAATTGTGTTCATTGCGTCTTGTTGCCATGACAGTAATTAATCCTTGAACGCTTTCTTTCGGTGATATTAGGGCATTCTTTCCTCCCATAATGGTCTTTACCCATCCTGGATGCAACGATACGGACAACGATACTGTCCGAATTCAGCTCAATACTCAAGGTCACCATGGTCATGGTCATGGTCACCATGTTCAAAACCACCTGTTGAATGTAACGAAATATTCTATATGTGTGACGTCAAGACAAAACAGAACACGTGAAGAAGTGCACGAACGAGGAGCCGCAGCCATGGAAGAACCGTGCCAAAGCAGATTGATGGCTATTGGCTGACTTTGCATGACAGTAGAGTTGTTCAGTGATATTAAAAGTGATTCATGTTGATTGAAAACAAGTAAAAAGGCGGGGAAGTCCGAGTCGATCGCTGTTTTTGAACTTGTTGTTGATAGCATCGCAAAGTATACACACTGCGATGGTTAGTATTTCAACATATTGTAAGGAGAAGAATACGTCTTTGATTTTTTAGAACTAAAACAATGAAATATTATGAAGTGCATTAGACACAATTGTATTTGACAAAAAGTTTGTAACTACGTCCGCATAATGTCGTAATTTATCCTATTCTGAGTGAAGAAATAACGAATGCCAAAGATTAAAATTCTTATCAAAACAGCCTGTTTTTCTAAATCGTGTCATGGTTTCCATTAAATATAGTGTGAAGTACAATTCTTGACAGTGTAAACTACATGTCACAGCCTTTATGAACTATTTTTTCTCAGAACAATATTATATTCGTTATAGACTGTTTACTGAACATATTATTGCTTCTGTTTCTTGTTTGTTGTTGTTTGTGTCAACAAATCTCGCCTGTAATGACACAGTAAAACAAATATATAGATAAATGAATAAATATAAAAATGAATAAATAAATAAATACAATTAACATAGTTTTACTTTAATTAATATTGTAATGTTATGTGTAATGTGCAATTTGAATACTTGCAATTACCATCATCCTTCTGGGAAGTTCGTTTAAAACTGTAGACGTGTGCATCGATTCTGTCATACATGTTTAAAAGCACAAATAAGCTTACCTATTTTTTACAAACTGAAAGCCACATGTACATACAATCTAGAAAGCCACATGTACATACAATCTAGAAAGCCACATGTACATACAATCTAGAAAGCCACATGTACATAAAATCTAGCGCTTTGGCAGAAAGAGAGTGACTTCAGTCAAAAGAGAATATATCTCAAATATTTTAATTATTACCTGAAAACACCGAATAGCCAGTACAGCTAGAGGCTAGTACCTCGATACACATGCAGCGAGGGCTGCAGAATCTGGTAATTTTGTGTCTTTTACAAGATAGTGTATGTATTTAGGTTTTTTGAAAAGAGAAATTTATTCCGACAATGTGGCAAATGAAACAACTCTACATACATGTGAATGTGTCGAGCGAACGGACTTGTCTGCAAAAATCAGTCATGTTACTAAAGTGAAGAGAAAGGAAAATGTAAGTAAAACAAATCATATCATTGCATGAATGCGTGCAGGATGCATTCTTCTGCTTGAAAACTTTGTGATGAAACCCTCAGCTTTGTTCAACATCTTATAAGTGAAATATAATGTATTCATATTTTATTTGCAAACATAGGATTGGAGGGTAACTTGAATCCCAACAAGAGTAGCTGAATTTCTAATATTCCAAACTCTGTATTGTAAAAACGAAGTGATACAGTATATAATGTCTCACGTTGCATTATTATCATTTTCAATTCCTGCAATTACTAATCATTTGGTATTGGTATAGTTATCAAAATTGTGTTATCTGACAAAGAGAGAAATGCATTTCTGCCTGATTTCTTTTACATACTTGCACTCAAATTCCAGTGTTTCTTCTTGGCCACAAATACCTCATTTCCCATCACTTCAATTAAAGTTTTGGTCATGCTTCCTGTAATTAGGCCTCTGTGGAATATCTTCCAATTTAAATCATTCACTGAGTTGCTAACAATTTCTGTTGAATTAAGACGATTGAATAAAGAAGCTTTGTAATCCTTGGCAACAGTAAGATTCTCAGCCTATAACCAATTTGACCTTTGACTTCATGCCATTTCTTATCAACTCATTACTGATAAAGTAACTTGGTTTTGACATCACTCTTCGTCAGACCATAATTCTCTAAGTCTAGAATATCATAGATTTCTTTATTTAGGATGTTTGAACTGATTATTTATTACCAGGAATCTGGAATTGAATTGAGGAGTGTTTCATACTGTCTTAATTTCCTCTTGCACATGTCTATTTGTATCTTCTCTATTTTTGGCAATTATTTCCAATTATTCAAGCCAGTCATTTCCGTAATCACCCCACACATCTTTAAACTTTAAGATTCTACTCTTTGGCCATTTTTATGTAAGAGGACACTTTCTTTATTTTTTGTTTTCACTGTACCACAGAACTTCACAAAGTAGATTATGTTTTGATGCTGGTAAATTCACTCTTATAAGTTTTAGTGACTTTCAGTTGTTCAACATATCTCCATACACCATTGGGATTCGGTTGTTGTTGACTTTGAAATTGAGATTGAGATAGTGATAATTGTCTTTTTAGGGTATACTGGGAAACACGATACATGTGATGTAGATCAGAATTGAAAGGTAAGATTTAATACGCAAACTCATGTATGACAGGCCCTGGTGATACTGTTTGTTCATGTAGGGTAAGAGGTCTACTCAGAAACCGAACAAATGCAAAAGAGGGTTTTTAATGGGATTTGCCTTAAATAAACATGAGAATTGGTCGATCGAGATTTGTAAAAATTTGTTATTCTGAAATTCCCTGGACATTGATATTTCCATGGTTAATAGAACGTTTATCCAAATCCAAATCTTTAATTCCAAAATGCTAAGGCCTCAGCCCATTGCATTAAGAAAGAAAACATACATATACTCAGAGAAAAATATATATTAGACAACAAAAGACTATTCTTGAGCTTGTATAAACAATTCTCGTTTCTTAAAGGATTTATGAACAAAAACAGATAGTTTATATTGTACATCCGTTTCTTTACATCTTAACAAAGCAAAGCACTTGTCTTGTGTCGGAAAAACACGAAATTTCTGTGGTATAAAATTGATTCTTTCACACTCGTACAAAGGACAAAATAATAAAAAGTGACATTCATCTTCAATGATTGTAATACCATTACCTTTACAATATGGACATATTCTGAGATCTATGGGAATAGGTGGTGTACAATGACGGCCAGTTTCAATTGCTAGTTTGTGGCTGGAACAGCGCAATTTCGCCAGATCCGATTTGAATTTCTTTATGTGAATATTTGACAGATATAACTCGGGCTCAAGCATAGATTTGAAACCTGCGTAGCTGCGTAAACAGGAGTGATTATTTATGGAATCAGACCACTCTTGCCTGTAGCAATCTTGTAGTCTAGTGTGAAATAATTTTAAAAAGATGCTAGAGTCGCCGACCTGCTGCTCATACCAAACTACACCAAAACCATAACGAAAAAGTAGTTCCCTTATTTTGGTTGCCCAGGTGACCCTTCCATTAGAATCAAAAGTTCTAATCATTTCGTAACAGGCCTTTGGGTATCGTGAATTTTCCATTTCTATTAATTTCAACCAGTATGCAATGCAACGTTTCATGTATGTATCTTGCTTGTACATACAATAGAACGTTTATGTCCATCCTTGAGTTAGAGTAGCTAGACATAAAGCACAGTTACGTGTATTTCGACGCAGAGCGCAAAGGTTTGTTTCATCAAATCTATTCTATCAGCAACACTCACTGTCACCACAAATTTGTGCTGATTTATCGCCCCCTTCGTGTCCAAAACAGTAGTAAATTATGAAGTCGGACAGATTTCAAAACTAGTCTTCCAAATTATTACTACTATATTATTTGCGCATAAAGAATCAAAGTTTTTATTGAGAAAGATAAAGAGAAGAATGTTTCACAAAGAGTGTCCTTGGATTGTTTCCTGCCAATGTAAAAGAGTAGTACACAAACATCATTTATTATCTAGATGAATGACCGAATTGAAGTATAACTCCTTTCAAGAACCCGAGCAATGATTCAAAAGGGCAAATGAAAGAGAAAAGATTATTATTTATCACAGGTGTTACTGAGAAAAAGTGAAAAGGCAAGAGTAATAACACAGTGATAATTAAATTTTCACATGGTTCCATAAGTATTGACATTACGAAATCATCATTATGCAAACGTTCTGGCGTTTTGTTCTGTTCATGTCTGGCACAGTTTTGAGATTTTAGAAATTTGCGATTACTTGACTAACGTTTTTGACTATAAATATTAATTCATTCGAAATGACAATGACAGGCTTTAGATTCTATTGACAAGATAATTCTCGTAATTACGAGTTTTGTATTCTCGCAATTACGAGTTTTAATTCTCGCAAATAAGAGTTTTTGATTTTCGTTATTACGAGTTTTTGACTTTCGTAATTACGAGTTTTTGACTCTCGTAGTTACAAATTTTAATTCTCGTAATGAAATGTCTTCATTCTCTTTATCTACTCAAATGGCGTACAGAAATTGCCTCTTTACATTGTATTTTTGCCTCGATCTACGATCCTCGATTGGCATGATATAGCATAGCCATTAACATGTCATGTTACAATAGTGTTAAGGAAGTCTGTGGTTGTATTGACGTATTGAATGTGAATTTTAGTTTTCCCTGGATACATTTTTAAATGAAAGGTTCAGAAACTTTATAACAGATACTATCACTACCAATAGTGTTAACAAAGTACAATCACGCCTATACTAAAAAAATTGACAGGAGCAAAGAAAATTAAAGCTGCAAGCAGCGTTGGCGGGGCCCAAGCGGTGAACTTGGTTGAAAAATCTTGCACTAATGATATTATGTGCAAAATTCGAGCTTGAAAAAGTAG
>LD526786.1:212340-229052 GCA_001465055.1 Ptychodera flava
CTAGTGAAAACTCTGTCATTCAAAATTTCTGAGTTTCAGGCCGTAAATAATGACGGCTCCCTTATATACAACGCATCACAAACTTGATGACAAAGAAAAAAAAATTGTATTGCTACTCCATTTGAAAAAAAAAATTGATGCAGCTCTGACAGTAGAAAAAAAAAATTGCTGTCACTGTGACAGGAAAAAAAAATTTGCTCCCATACCCATTTCCTCCATACCCCCCCCCCCAAAAAAAATCAAATGGTTCTCCCCTAAGGGGGAGGGGCAGCCTGAGGGCAACGCGAAATTTTCACTATTTTCTTGCGCTTTGCCGGTATAGCACATTTCGATGGTGTTTAATCTTTACATTTTGTTTCTTGGGGGGTTATCATATATAAAATATGGGTTTTTTTCTAACCCCAACCCCGTCCCCCAGAAATCAAATGGTTTTCCCTTAGTTCCGTCTTGTAGCCCTGCGACATCCTGGATCTCCGGATGAGTGCAGAGCACAAATATCGATCTTCGGCTGTTGATATATCACTGAGATCCACACAGCATTTGTAACGACACCTGAATTTTACACGGTGGATGTATAAGGGGACGGGGATGCAGCAGTGCAATGTATGACGAAGGTTAACTCCATGTTGAAAAGCAGAGATCCCCTCAGAATTCAGAAATCGGCCCTCCCAAACTCACAGAACACAGATGTCAGCGCCAAAAGGACAGAACTTAGAAGCGCAAATTTGACTCTGAGTTAGAGTCATCGTTGCTGATTTGTTGAATAAATTGTCTTTTGTAAGTGAAAACAGTCTATGAACTTGGGATGATACGGACCGTGGTGTATCTCGCCACAGTCGCTTGTCGTATGATTATTCCACAGTCACCTATGGTCTGTCTATTCCGCTCAGCGTCTATGCCCCATAGACGTGACTGTGTACCTATGCCTGAGAAGTAGACCGGCATATGTACACAACAGGTGACTGTGATTATTCTTAGATTTCATCAGAGAGGCCATGTATACATGGCAACCGGCGACCTCTCTGATGAAATCTAAGATTACGTATACGGCAAAGGTGCATTCGCTGAGTACCTGACCCCAATCAGCTTTCGTGTCTAGCTGGTTACTTGCGTTTTTCTGTGTTGTAACTTGTAGGGAATGTGCGTCGTATAAAGCGACTGTGGGCCAATCCCGTCTCAATCTTGATTTTCGGTTGATTAGGTTGATTCAGAGTCTATAAACTGATCTCCTAGATACATGAGAGTAACTCAGCTATATAGTGACATAGATTTCCGTTCCGCCAACTGATTCGGGGATAATGTAAACATAGAGCATTACTAATAATATCGTACAGTCTCATATTTGATGAAAGAGTGGTAAATAAAATGAACCGTGAGGACAATTTGCAGGCACTTCAATGTCTGTACAGTCTGTGTAGTATTTTCTCGTAATCCTCGCCGGTCCCTAGGTTTGCATTTGATCAACATATAAACCAGTTTTGAGAGCATATTGTCGCACTTGCAGGTTTTCAGATTTACATGGTGACAGAGCAACGAATTCAGACAGAGCTGCCATTTCAATATTAATAAGTGAGAAACATGCCTCCAAGTGTCCCACGGAAAGAAAATGAAATAACAACTCTAAAGACGCCAAGATTACACAAGCATCATTAAAATTTTACTTCTTTGAAGTCTGGAATGATGAAATTCGTCTATTTTTCTTGTATGTCAAATGATTCCATTCGTAGGTGCTATCCTAACATTGTAAACGCCAAATTTACTATATCGTTAGAATGTTGTGAGCGGGTAAGTGACAGAATTGGCGACACAGGAAGTCAAACACAGTTGCTCGAAGATGAAAGCAAGACTATCTCCATGGTTGTTGATGAAATTTAATGTATAAAATATTTGAAAGATATTCACCGTCTGATTGTATATTTCCGTTGCTGGCTCACCTATGTGGTCTATAAACCTTTTCGACTTGAAAACTAAAGTTTGAATTCCCGTGGTCCAAATGTGTTGCATTTTTATACATCTACCATCGATAACGATAGAATTTTGAGCGTGCTATAAAGTTTGTTCCGTAAATTTACCGTTACCAGGCTTTCCCCTTCCTGGACGGTTTCAAGGGGCCCATTGGACGATTGTCAGAATATGTCACTCGCTCTGTGTGTGTAGTTCGCAACCTATCTCGAAAACTCTTGTATACAGCGGAAGTGATATTATTGACGTGGACGAAAACGGCCAGCACTCGTCTCATTTGTCGCCCTAATCACGGATGTAAGATGTAGAATGATACGGTTAATACGAAAATATCGCAAAGGATGCACTCTGACATTGTAAACCTTATATCATTACTTGAAGGTCATCATGAATGGAAGCAACGTCCAGTAAATGTGAAAGCCAATGTCGGTGATGATGTATATCTTACCTGTTCGTTGACGGACCTTACTGAAGATGGACCACTACCAAGATGGGAGCACAGGAGGAATGGCGTCACGCAAATCATCTCTATCGGTCGCCAATCTTTCTTTCCATGCTGTGAAGTTGTTGGTGACCTTTTGAGGGGAGCTCGAGAGTTTAATCTTCGAATTGAACACGTAACGCCAGAAGACGAAGGGACTTGGAAATGCACCCATGTGAAAACACATCCACATATAGTAAAGGCTACCTTGACGGTGGAAGGTGTGTAATAATGTCATAATTATACCTTTGTTTTAGTGGCGACATTTTTAAACCCACTCTGTACAAAGATCAAAGATTTCATCGCTTGTTTATCTTAGAGTAACTCTACGCTTTGTCAATAATTGACCATGACACGTCAAAGACACAAATTAATTTTGATGGTTCAGTGCTATTTTCATACTTTTTGTTACGGGGCGATTGCATGTGAATAGTCATCAGACGCGATCCCAGGGTCTGGAAGTGGACATAAATAATGAATGCAAATCAATGTTGACATCGTGTTGAAGCCGTCTGCTTAGATAAAGAACCCACTTCTGCGGGAAATCCTAATCCAAACAGTTTTGTTTAAACACAAATACTATAAGCTAACATAACAGACGATGTTTTTTTAACAACATTTATTACATTAAGCAGAGCAGAAAAACGTACAAAAACAAAGAGCGAAAACAAAAACGACAAACGAAACTGATGGCACTTACGAAGAATATTGAATACATGGATTTGAAATATTGAAAATCCTTGTCTCCTTTTCTTTTTGATATTTTCTGTTCTTTTTCAAACAAGTCCTTTAAGTCGATAAGAAAAACTGAAAGTCGAGGACGTATTTTCTGAAGTCTACATTTATAGATATGGAAATTTCCATAGAACATAACCAAGTTTAACAAGGCAATAAAATTTGATCTATTTGTTGTCATTCCAAACAAAACATCCTTCAGACTAAAGTTAATTTCTTCATTTGTGATGGTATACCACCAATCAATTACATTTCTCAAAAACGATGTTATAAAAAGATGAAGTATATAGTTTTTACCGTCATGTTCGTTACGCTCAGAATTCGTATACAGTACCGAGTGGGTCCAAGGCCAAACAGGTACACTGCTTGCGTCCCTTGCCCGAGATTGAAATGACATAAACTCAACATATCGTTTCGGTTTCAGTCCGAGCAGTACTTAAAATTTCGTCAGACGGAAGACTTGATGGTGATGTTGTGAGATGCTGCTGTGTTGGCCTTTTTTCTTGAACTGATCCGTTACCTCGGTTGGTAGAGCATCCGAACTAAATTCGGGGGACGTGGGTTCAAGTCCTACATGGGTCATTTTTTCAAGCCCCAAAAATTTGCAGTGTAGAGACACTCAGATTTAGTTGTGTCATTTTTCAGTTTTTCACTTTTGCTAATTTCGAATTTGCATATTTAACAAACTTTCCTGATTTAGGATATACCTGATCAATATTGAAAAAAAACTGGCTGTGTATTTTGGTGATACCATGATCTACATTTTAAAATTAGCCAATTGCTAATTTTTTATATTCAAGGAACTTTCCTAATAAGGGATATATATGTGGACTGACTTGATCAAAATTGACGAAACCCGCTATGTACATTGAATACACTATGATTGAAATTTCGAAAGTCATTCAGCATTTTCAGATCAGCTAAATATTCAGTTGCAAATTTAATGACTTTGTTATTATGGTCATATATCTAGATTTACTTGATCAAAGTTGGCGAAACTTACTACAATGAAGATCATCTAACCAGGAAAGTTGCCGATATGGATGTACTTTTTAGGCAGCACGCATACGATGTAGATAATATAGTGGATAAAAAAACTCAGTCTTTCGAGTGTTTGGATAGATGTGTCAGATTACTTATCAAGTTGAAGAGATCTAAAAAGACTGAGACTGAAGTTAATTGGGACAAACATGTCTTTTATGTCTGAGGCCACTCATTTCGCTTCGGCATACTTATTGATTTATCATTTATTTTAGCTCTCCCACAGTGGAAAACACGTCCAAAAAACGTGAACGCTACTGTCGGCGATGATGTTAGTCTTAACTGCTCGTTAGTGGGTTTGGGTGAAGGTGAACCTCTCCCGAGATGGGGCCACCAGAGGAATGGCAGATATCGAATGATTTCTAACGGATACGAGTCATTCTACGCACGCTTCGAAATAACTGGTGATTTTTCGCGTGGAGAGTACAACATGCTGATCAAAAATGTTCCATCTGAAGAAGAAGGTGTATGGAAATGCTATCAAGTGCAAGCAATACCACAAGCACAAAAGGCCATACTGACAGTGATGGGTATATACATGTGCATTGTTTCGGTATCCTTGACAAGACAGGGATAGCTTGAAGTCCTTACACAGACTGGGACGCATAACCTAACCTACACAGAGAGTCAAATGATAAGCTTACAGCTTCCAAATAATGTTATAGCAAGTTTGGTTATATTTGAAATGCAATTTACAAGCAAGTAAGTTTTGCAATAAGTATTGAACGGCACCCAATTCACACAATATTTTGTAATTTAATACTCTAAATATCACACCAGACAAACTGACACATACCGGTTAGGGATACTATCTTTGCGCTCGTCTCCTAAGCGAAATATGTCGACTGTTTACCGCTTCCCCGTCTGACGAAATACAAAATTGACATAAGCGTCCGGGTTTTTTTTTTGCATTTCAGAGAAGGGAAGAGAAGAATCCGGAAGCCAGATCACCGCATCTCCAAGTTACAGTGTCTTTGTAGCCGACGTGGTTCTTGCTGCATTCACTCTATTTGGTTTCGCATGAGTACACCTTTTAGAATTGCATAGAAGTGTCTTATCAGTAACAAGTTATATGCAAACTTTCCATAGTTCTTTAAGATATCTTTGCTTTATCGCGCCCCAACACTTACGATTCCTACAGGTATTAGGTATTGTCGCGGATTGCACGCGTAAATTTGTGTCGCATACCTGCATTGTGGTCTCAATAGCTACTAGTACTGCATCTCTAGCAAACAAGCTATTTTAGTAAACTATACTTGATATTAACCTTGATAGTATTTCAAATACTTATAGCGAACGCATGCATACTTCTGCAACTTTTCAATGTGTAAACCAGGCTGAAGAAGCTGCTGTATAACGGTCAATTCGAGTTAAATTTTGACACAGGTGTCTTTGTCTGGCACAATTTTTGACATGTCACGAAGTATTTGCTTCTTCATGGCAATAAAACGGTTTAAAGTGTATACTATTCCATGAATTCTTGTTATTACGAAGATGTTCGATCACACATCACAACTTCACAGACTTCCCAGTTACTACTGTACACATACAGAGCCATCAGCAGGCTTGCTCCACAATATTTTTCAGAACTGATTGAACGATTCAAACTTTTATTAAACACCTATTGCCTGGTCATGAGGGCTATAGCGCCCGTCTATTACCCCGAGGGGCCGTGTGTTACCAGAAACACATCGCTATTCCCCGAGGCCGTAGGCCGAGGGGTATAGCGATGTGTTTCTGGTAACACACGGCCACGAGGGGTAATAGACGAGCGCTATAGCCCGAATAAAGACCAGGCTATAGGTGTTTTATAACAAACCACATGCTCATGTAGTGTTGTTATATAGTTGTTAATGTGTTCTGATATTTTGCACCGCAACAATCCATTGTGACAAGTTTACTGAGCGATGTACAGAGGTTTCAGTTGTACGTGGTACTACTTTCTTTCAAAAAATATTCGAAGCATACCTAGCGACATCCTTAGTTGCACTTTAATCTTTTCCGTCGATGAGCTGTTCAAGTTCCTACGCTGTTGGAATGTTGGAAAATGTTGGAAAATCTGTTTTAGAGAATGTGTCGTCACCTATCCTGAACGTACATCACGTTCCAGTCACCCGCCATTGTTGCAAAGCTGCAGACGACACTCCGCCCGTGACGGTCACGTGACCGGGCACTTTTCCAAATTTGGTCAGAACTATTTCCCTAGGGAAATAGCTTTTCAAAAAATACCCTCTGACGTCACTTTTTTCTTTCCGGTGGGGACTAGACGTATCTTTTCTTGTCACGTGACGTATTCTGGCGAATCGCGACACGGAATGAGCATGTGGCGTGTTATAATATTTTTTATTCACGCTCTGAACTTAAAGTTAACACTCAAAGACAAAGCCCACTTGTTCGACACAATATACCCACGGTCACGTGGAGTGACCATGGCCTACAAAACTTTAAAGGAAATTTGTTCGGCATGAATTGCTGAAATATCATAGTTCAATCTGTTAGAAAGCCTCTTTGACAAATATTGCCGAGTTCTGGGCAACATCCCTGATGTATACAAGACATTATACAATCACATCTATCTATCAGCTTATGTGTCATAAGACTGACGAGGGGTGATAGAGGATGACGAGTGGTGGAGGAGAAGACTTGTCAAAGGCGTAAACTGGCTTACCGCCCATTGAACATTTCCATATGATTAAAGGAGGGTATTACAAAGGAATTGGAATTCCATTTTACCTTATCATAAGTGCCCATTTTCTGACCATTATAGCCCCCATGCGACCCACAGGACAACTTTGTTTACCGGTACTGCGTTGTGCCTGAATGCAACACGACGTGCAGTTCATAAATGTGTAAATGACACACTCATACTGGTTTTTAATTGAACTTTACCATAATAGTTTGACTTGCGCCAACGATATTCAAATTATCAGATATTGGAAAATTATCAGGAAAGCCGATCATTATTTTAGGACGACAAATAGAACAACGTTTCCAAATTCGTGGTTCATCGACTAAATCATGTACACTCATGATTGATTGGTCGACACTAGCCTTGACTCTGAACGGAGTGTTTTGGCCTCGGAGTTATTTTTGCCTTTGCCAAGGCAAAAATAACTCCGAGGCCAAAACACTCTATTTAGAGTCTGAAAATCCGAGAATCTTTGGTGGCGAAACACGACATTGCACCGTAACGCTTGCACCTGCCATGGCATGAGAGACCACATTAAGAATTTCTCGCGTAACAAGGGTTTAAGGAGGAGCTAGAATTTTCAAGCTCTGTGACACCTCTCCATGATTGCTCCATTGCAGTAATCCCTTTCTCAAATCACCATCGTTTGCTTTGCTTGGTTTCATTTAGCGATTGTTTTGTCGCCATTAGTTTTGTCACTCTGTGATCTTCATTGATGACAGGTAAACTTCACTTGCTGATCATGCTGGATATTATAAAATTTGAACACGTAGGAGGCCTAAGGTGCTCCAAGAGTATAAGCGCTTTTCACATCATGGTGAGTTTTGTGTCAATTACGGTGAAATGAGATAGATAAATTCTATCGCAGCTTAATCACCTTAATTCTGTTCAGGGGTCTTGCGTGTATCCCATCAGCAGGGCAGCTTAAATGTAATATAAATGCCGACACGCCCACTGCTTGTATCTGAGCATACATTCGCCGGTGAAAATAAGTTTTTGGGTTTTTTCAATGATTTTATTGCTTTCTTTTAGTACTATCTGTACAATGTAACAGTAAAATGTCAATGTGTCAGGTAGACTAACAGCTGGCTCGCTTCTGATGTCGTCGACGAAAGATGGTCAGATTTCAAATCACGCAAACACACGATAAAAACCCGCCGATGCAATTTTCAGCCCGAGGGAGAGAGGCCTAAATTAGTGGTAGCAGTCGTTGAGGGCGCGGTATCGATAGCCTCTCTGAACACATGATCACATGATCTGAGCTACACTTACACTACGGTCCCTCCACAAAGGAGGACCGTGCTTACACATATCATTTTGTTGCGTCAAAGAAATTTTCCAATTTCAGCAAATAAAGTGTATACAAGAGTCAATTTGCCATTTGACATATGCATACTCATTCATATCCCAAACAGAATTATAGATTTCATGACAAAACTGCACATGTCCACGCAAAGGGAAATGATGGAAAAGACGCCTAGCCTTCATCTGACGTAGAGGGGGCTATGTCGCTATGCTGTAGCACACATGTCAAAACTCGTTAAAATTATGAAGTCAAGACGAACGGGTAAAGTCGATTAATAGGCAACATCAGTGTCAACATAATGCCATATAATGTTACAAAGTAACTTTAATTCTTGGACGTAAAACGAATTATCTGTAATTTGAAACTGATTGTCACAATAAATGCAATTTATTTTCTAAAATTGATATTAGCAAAAGTTATTTACCTAGACAGATAATTCTGTTTAACGGTGATGAATATGTAAATTGGGTGCGTGGAGTCACTGTATTGAAGAGAATGACGATGTTATAATATCCTTAGCAAACAAGTGACACATCTACGTCGTCTTTTCGGGTTCTTTTTTTCTAGCGTAAGATATCCCACATAAGGTCAACCGCCTTCCATAACACACACCCCTCATTAAACTCTACAAATCGTTTGCATAGTGCAGCCTACGTCACGAAATCATGATAAAGTTAACTTTTTAGCAAGTAATAATAATTTCATAATTATTATTTATCTCCTGCTCTGTACATATTAACGTTAACAATCAACCCTATTGCATAGTGAAATTGAACGTGCGAGCCATCTTGTTTACGCGAGAGAATTGCTGACAAGCAGAAATTATGTCCTTGATGAAACTTTTCTTCAGTAGGACATTTTTCAAAAACAGAAAGATAAAGGTAATGAGAAAAACACATATTTTCTGAAGGGCAATCTGTTTAGCCATCATGTCATCGAAGGAGAAAAAAAATCAGTTTAGAAGCGATTCGTGCGTGGGGTATGTTAAAGCACGCGTAATCGATGGACAGCATTATGTATATCCGAAATGAGTTTTTTGATATGGGCTATTACAATGATTCGTGGACCAAGAGAATTTTGTGGAAAATAACTGTGGAATGTGTCTTCGGAGAGCAGAGATCACGGAGGATAATAGTTACACGTCTCTGGTTGGCGGTCCAATTGGTCACATACACCTGTCAACGATCTAGCCTTGTTAACATAAAAACGCATCGCCGCTATGCTCTCGCTTGTGCTTACTTTCTCATCATTTTAACGGTTAGGTTAAATGATCGAAGTGTGGGTGTCATATTGCTCCAGAAGTGAGGAAACCAGGCGTGACAAAAGCGTTGAAAGATAATAAATCAAGCTAAGAATTTAATTATATTGAATAATTTCCAGGGTCAGTTTTTGTCTCATTTATCATTCATGCATTTGAAAAACTCCACGTTTCTTCCAAACAATCCAAGATATTCTCTAAAGTATTGATGCAAGACTATTTGTCAAGGAGGTCGCAGGAGGACTGGGTCAATGTTCAGATTAGCAACTATGGACGAAATAAAAAGCTCAGGGCTCAATTCCTAGGACGGCTGACTCATTGCGATTTTGCAAAATAGCATGCACCTGATTTGCCAATGGTATTGCGATCGTGACCTGATTGGTCGATGCTAAAACAGGTGTACGTCAGGTTACGAATGATATGATCTATGCGATTCATATATTCTGCAGTGGACCAAAGGATTTAAAAAAGCAAATTCTCCTTATCATGGTCATTTATCCCTTGTGCTCATAATCATCAGGATGGCACTTTGCATGGATGTCTATGATGAAAACAAGAGTCAGAGAACATCAAAGCTGCACTCGCTGTAACTTTTTAATGCATTGATTTGTTCCGTTCGTATTGTACAGTATCTCGCTGTATTCCTAAAATCGAGTCGAAATCCCATGCATGTGTACTACCGCTGTCCAATAAAGCCTGTACGTGCGTGAAGTGCAGTCAATGTCATTGCTGACAACGAAATTTCAGTTCATACCAGAATTGTCTTTTTAACAACAACAGCATATTGTACATTGTAGTTCGTCGTGATCACAAACCTGATTCTTTGTATATTGAACTATTTTTTGATAAAAAGAAAAAGTAGTTGCTTTCTCGAACAAAAATAATGAAAATGTTGTTAAAAGCTACAACTATTGAAAAATTGTCAGCAAGTCTTGCTAACGTGTATCGTTATTCGGCACAGCAATGAATGACGTCGTGGCTGTTATCTTGTTATTACTCACTACACATGCATATTTTGATTTTCTCCAGTCTATACGAAGATAAAGCGTACTGTGAGATGAATAAGCACTCATTGTATAGATATACGCGGTTTTCTTACTTGTTTTTAAACTTCCCAAACATCCTGTTTCGCAGACCACCCACCGACATCTCTGCTCATCCTTTTATGAGTAACACAATAGCAAGTCCATCACATATGCTTCCTTTTATTGCCCTGAAACAAAGGCGGTGCATACATAATCCATGAGCGTCACACTGTATTGTTTATTCTCCTGCATGTGCAACTGTTGAAAACAAATATGAACCAGGCGCAATATAAACAACGCACGTTATGGAAAGAATAGAGAGACTGCGTCACACTCATCAATAAATATATAACTTATTGTAGTCAAATTAATTATTGTCTTGCGCTTATATCACAGTATCCCTTGGTGAAGAGACTCTGCACATTTCCTGATGATTCATGTCAAGCACGGTCCCTCCACAAAAGGGACCGTGTTTCAAGAAATGTCGTGTTGTGTTCAAACCAACATGCGAATGTAATTTTGTCTTGGGTAACATTCTGTCACTTTGAACAGGGAGCTAAACCAGTCGTGATTTGAATGAGGCTATTTTGAGCACGGACTGTTCACCCTTACAAAAGATAATCCCAGTTAAACTGTCTGAGTATTTGACCGAGCTTACCAATAAAAACAAACTTTCTGTTTTCCGATGAGCTTGGTGACGGACTATGGATCATTAGAATGGGAAATTCAGTTGAGATAGGACAACGGCGACTAAACGTTCGCAATACCTGGATTGAGGTGGCATAATAGTTACCGTAATGTTAAACTGACATTATTCATGTAATTTCAACATATTCTGGCGGGTTGTTAGTACTGCTTGCTACAACCACAGGTTATCAAACTTTAACGTACATCCGGAACGCCTAATCGGGTTGGTCTAGTCCAGCCTAGTTTTCTGTCACTGAAAACGAAACAGACTCACGGTGTTCATTTCGTGGAAAACATATACAGTACAACTCCGTAAAATATTTTACGTGGACAGAACAGTTCGTTCAGTCCTTTGTCGTGGGCATTAGACATAGGTTGTCTATGGTTCAAATCCTGATTACACTACATAGCATAGTGAGAGCAATCAAACTGGGGGGGGGGGGCAGCACAAAGATACACGAAAATAGAAGGGTGTCTTGGATCAGTTGGGGGTATAGTATTTATTACTCATAAAAGATGACACTACAGAAGTCAAAGGTACCCCGTTGAATGCAAATGCTTTCTGAAGATTAGAAAATGACGGCTGGGTACGGGGTAAAGCCTTGACAGTAACCTAACTAAAACCAACCGCAACACGATTTGAACTAATTTGGGATAATTGGATGGTTAAATAATGTCGGTTTAATATGCAAATATAAGCTCATCTGCTTTTCTTTTTATAAACACTTTGTTTTTATGAGTAATTTGCAATATTGCAACATTCAGCTATAGAGCGCTAGCACCTAGCACTTTTGAGAAATCTGAAAAATCTGAATATTTAATTTTACAATCGTGTTCTACAAAAGTTTCAATCTACAGAAGAAAAAAAAACCTAGAAATTACAGTGAACGCAATTAGCGAAAACTTCAAGTACAATCTCAAAATGTCGAAAATGTATTAACCTACAAATATCCAGAAAAATGAAATCTGCTGAAAAATACCCCAATTTTAGGGTCGAAAACCTCCGTTAATTACAAAAAAAAAACAAGTATATATTTAAAAACAACGGGAGAGAGGGAATATGGGCAGGGCTGCTTTTTCTTCTGGTACAGTATAACACCTGTACCTTGCTGCTGGCAATAGCTTAGCAAAATAACTCCTAGAAAAACCCTGTTTATAAAGAGGTTGTATGTTTACCTATATGCATATTTGTTTTTGCATGCATGCTGGGTGTCTGATTGGCTGGCAATGTAGAGGAAATACCTCTGAACTTTTAAAGGACCGGGCGACCACTCCAGGGAAACTGCCACAGATTAGCCAATTATTTCTTTACAAATATACTAGTAACCTTTATGGCCTTCAATTGGAAATGAACTTCATGACTTTCAGAATAAAAATGAGCCTAAATTTTTGTGACCACCCAGGGAAGTTACGCCAGGACTAGTAATATCATCTAAGCCATTTGGAAAGCGGCTTTGAACGCATATTGCTAGTATAACAATTAGGAACTATTTACTAGGACAAAAATAATGTTGTGCTTTATTTGAGTGTTTCATCCCTTTTCGATGGAAAATAAACCATTCATTGGAGTCTACGCTTTGCGTTCAGTGTATTACTTCCCCATGACTGTATAGATTAGACTCTGGTATTTAGACAAAGCTGTAACTTTTTACCGTTTTCATCTAGCTACAAAACAAAAATCACAGTTTTCACAATTCTTCTCCGTAATGTATAGTGAAGTACAAAAATTCATTGTTTACAGTACCATGTATTTTAGTCGCAACTATAATTCAATTTTCAACAATGTACTGCAATGACAATGACAATGCAATGACATGTACTGCAATGACATAGTTCATCACGTACATAAGGACTGTGTAGACAAACTGTACATCGGCACTTAAACATAACTTTGGGAGTAGCGGAAGAAACAGAATAAATGCACTGGACAATACATTAACAGTTACTGCAGCTTTGAGATTATAATTTTAGAGTGTTTTGGTATGCATTGACCAAATATGTGTTTTGACCAGGGCTCCTTGTTTCTCCAGAGGTTGCCGGACTTTCTACGTGTGAGCTACCCAAATACGGTGATATGTCACCAGTCACCTAATACGATTGCATTGTGTGAAGTGACATGGGGAAACTCTTGAAAAAGTCATTACTCTCACTTAAAGTCCGAACCCGAATTCACATCTGATGCTATTCTGACCGGCAATCAGACGCCTCTGTCACGAATGCTTCAATATCAAATATTCATGAATGCATTGAACGGGACAATATCAGTGAAAAGATAAAAAAAAAAAAAAACAAAAAAAACAAAAAAAAAACAAAGACGTAGGGTGACCTTTCCTGTGAAATCGCGTTTCTGATATATCTTATGTATTTTTTAATTGCGCGCGACAAAAGCTGCTTACTGTCTCCCGGTAAGACCGTTGTCAGTAGTTGCTATGTTTTTTGCGCTGTGGGATTCAATCGTTCAGTACGCGCGTACCTGGACAAATAAATATATTCATACCAGCATACTAACACATATGAACTATACTGCCTGCTGCACTCGGTCCTCATAGCCGCCGATGCTAATGTATGAAAAACGCCAAGGTTTCACAGGCCGCCGGTCGACAATTGTGTATATTAACATAAGCTTACACGATCGCGTGGTTACAGGGACTGTGCAAAGGCGTTACATGAGTGAATGCTACGTTCCGACGCTCTGTTACGTAGGCTATCCTCAGAAAGTCGGAACAATAAACTCACAGCATAAACTCTACATTATTAAAACTACCCAGTTCACATAACGCCTGTGACATGATACAGTATACATCCTCTTTAGGGACTGGTCAATTTCTTCAGTTGGAGGGGGCGGTAGATCCATGGGGGTCACCCTGTTTTTGACTTTAGTGATAGGGAGGTCACCATGTTTTTGAAATGCTCGATTGGGGCAGGGGGTGTGAGTGTGTTTTTGAATTAAGACACGGGCTCATACTTGCTTAAAATACATCGTAAGAGTCATGAATTGCATCATTCACTTGCATTTTTGGCGCGCCCTTCGGGTGCGTAACTTTACATGGCAGAGATATATAACAGAGATATCTCGATGTTTGCAAACTGAAAGTCTGTTTTGCAAAGCAGCATACCAGCCAGGAATTGCATCATTCAGTTACAGTTTCAGCACGACCTTAATTGGAGCCCGTAATTTTAAAATAATCATAGACACTATATATATCGGAGATATCTTGATGTTTGCAAATCACTATGAAATATACAATTCATATACAAAGCATGACAAAATCACGATCCTTTACTGTCTTCCCAATGAGAATCCTTTAATATTTCATTATACATAGATACAGTGACATATTTTAGAAAGAGAAAAACGACAATATATTTTTCATTCTCAATGATGCGACTATTTTCCTTCCTGTGACAGCTATATAGGTTTTCAAATGAGTGGCATTTTTGTCATGGTTAAAATGATAGTTAACAAAGGGCAGGTTTTGTCATTATTAACTGTGCTTTAATGGTTTCAACGATAAAAGAAAAGGTTCTCCAAGACACTATGCCCAACAGATTCGGCTAATACATATAGAACTTTCTCTTCAGGGCTTTTGAAGGGGTGTAATTGGAACCAAGGCAAAAAGCCTATTTTTATTTTCTCCTGGCCTTTGTTTTGGTAAGGGCTTAATTGTACTTTGTTAATACTATACTGGCAGTGATAGGGGAATAAAGTTTCTCGACCTGTCAACAATTCACCTACAGTGACTGAATGTTTAAAATATAACTTTATATATATATATATATATATATATATATATATATATATATATATATATATATATATATATATATATAATATATTATATATATAATATATATATATATATATATATATATATATATATATAATATTATATATCATTTTTGACATCCGCAAAAGTTATCCACCGCCCCGAGGCCGAAGAAAATGACCAATCCCTTATCCCATAGTTAAACCGATAAATGAACTGATACCTAGGACATCACAGCGTGA
Source organism: Ptychodera flava (assembly GCA_001465055.1). NCBI lineage: Eukaryota > Metazoa > Hemichordata > Enteropneusta > Ptychoderidae > Ptychodera > Ptychodera flava. The sequence goes on from LD526786.1 coordinate 227,534, forward strand.
CGAATATACCCGTCTCTAGGTCAAACATATGCATGAGTATCGACATATACGTATCGCAGAACATTGCTCGTTGGAATACGCAATCTTTCATAAACAATACTCATGTATTGCACAGACCAATAATCCACGCACACATATGCTGCACCGCTAAACTCACAGAATAAACAGTACAATATTAATCATTAAAACGCAGTTGTAAACACAAACACTGTTTCCGAACATCAATCACGCAAACACTGTTTATATTCTCCTAGGATTGGTGATTAATACTATAGCACTGTTACACGGCAGAAACGACTCCCGTTGCGTGAAAAGGCCCTTCACACCCACACCCACCAACACCCATGTCACTCATACTCCTTGTACCCATATTATATATATATATATATATATATATATATATATATAGAGAGAGAGAGAGAGAGAGAGAGAGAGAGAGAGAGAGAGAGAGAGAGAGAGAGAGAGAATAGAGAGGAGGAGTGTGTGTGTGTCCGTGTATGTAGTGGGGCTTCTTAGATTTTGTCCCAAAATTAAGGAATTTGCAAACTTGTGTAAAAGCGTATGTTGTTTGTATTTGCATAGGTTTATCAGAGTGCCTTAGCTGAACATAGTTGTGATGCAAGATGGTAGTTGTTCTAGTTTTCTCTTCCAATGATATTTCATGTGTAGGCAGAAGTATACCAGTCAGGGAGGGGCTGTATTTAATACAAGTGTCCCGTATCTTTGAATTTTGAAAGACCGCTTTGTGTCAACACAAAACAAGGATAACACCGTGTCTCATGAATGTGACTCATGAGTACACGTTTCGGCTCGGTACTTTCACTGACCATCTATAATTTTTTTAGCAGTGGATATTTGACTGTTCCGACGAGTACTCAAAATAATTTGATCTGCAGTTTGATATCATTCTATGTAAAGCGCTCACTGAGATCAACGGCATTATTTTCTTCCCCTCCCACTTCACCGGAGATGAATCACAAACTGCAAGGCAAGCTGATGAGGTACGACAGATTTTGCAGCTGTCAATAGACATCCATCAATAGTCTATTCAACACAGCAGTGACTGCATGCTGTATGTTATCAATTCGTTGTCCGTACATCCGTATTCGTGCCCAACACGGAACCAACCGGCAAAATTCGCTGATAGGGTCTCCAATAAGTTTTGCCCACAGCTACTAGAGGTTTTAAAGTTTGTTATATATTCCAAAAACAAAACAGATAAAATGCTTCTTAACGTTAAGATGTAGAAGCTGTACGAGATCGTACCTCATCAGTGACCATGAATGGCCAAAAATTTAATAATAGATTCCTCTTCGAATTCCAGAGTTCACTGCATTTAAACCCAAGCACATAAAAATTTACCCAATCAGGGTCTGAAAATATTGTTGATGTGTTCGTTACAAATAGATATCCTGGAAGAGAGTCTTTCTCAGATGGGAAGGCCGTTTCGGCCATTGGCCTTTATTGAAGCAAACGCCTGAATTGATGTTCCAGGGTTTTTATAGAAGTCGCCCCCCCC
>LD526787.1:0-12719 GCA_001465055.1 Ptychodera flava
GTACAAAAAAGTACACAAACAGAACATGTAGTACATGTAGATGCATGTATTTCTATAAATTAAAAGTATTTCCTCCCGGAAATTAAAATATGTAATCGTGTGCTTAAAAGAGAAATTTTTGTTTGTGGAATGTCTGAAAGATATTTGTTGGCAAATCTATTGACAGGTAAAATATTGTTACTGTTTTGTCACACATACAGCTAACTAGCGTGCAACTTTCTAGTGCTAATATCTTTAGCCACGCTTTAACCGATAAGCTTTTTCAAGTTACATGCATTCGTGTTTCACTGCCTGAATTTTCTAGATGAAAATTTTCTGTCCAGGTTTATGTACTGCCATACTACCAATATCTTCGTTTCAAAAAATTCAAATATCAGGCTGTCCAAAAGCCTTATATGGTCAATAATTTTATGCGTTTGATACCAGGCGGATAACAGACGATCGTGACCTCGGGGAAATAAAGATAAATAAAGATTAAGGTAGACATTAACTGCAGTCTGGTGTTATAGGTCATTGAACCTTGTGCTGACGAGATAAACGTGTAACAGTGGCAGCTCTTTTGACGACAAACACATGTAGCATACCGTTTATAGAATGTCCAATTTTAGTAGCTGAAAACAACGAACACATGCCAGAAATTTGACGGGAAATGGTGAATTTTATAAAAGTCAAGTTTCTCAAGGCTATAAAATATGATATGTAAATTTGTCGAAGGTTACTCGCACTATTCCACTAGCTAGCTTGTCATTTGTTACTTTCATATTTCTGTGCTACAAATCATAGCATGGCAAATTGTGAATTTGTTCAGGCATAAAAGTTTAAACAGATACTTCTTTGCGTAGAGTGCGTCCTTTGACACCAGAAAACCCAAATAAACATAAAAAAATATGATAAGTTTCAAGAACTAAAAACCAACAGTTACTCTAAACGTTTCCATCAATCCAATATTCTCACACTCCTTGAAAGTATTTACAAACACACTTAAATATTTTAGTAGAATGTCACATTATTTATATTATGACATAGAAAAACCATAGGTCAGGACAGCAGCTCTTGGATTCGAAGAAGCTTTCCTTGAAGTGTTTTCTGTAGTAAATAACCAATCATTTCGACGATGGTAGTCTGCCGACAACTTGATAAAACATTACTAAAGTTTCTGATGGTTTTGGGTTATTTTGGAAATTGAAATATGCAAATAGTAATTCTCAGACGCACTTTCTAGAACATTAATTCAGACTTAATCAATACTGGATGACAATCGTTATATCTAGTCTATACATATTTTCTATTTTCGTAGCTGATATTTTATTAGAGAATGTATTCACTGGCAAATCTATAATTAGTGATAAATACATTAGCAAACATATGACCTTGTATCAGTTACTCCCTATCTGCGAATCGTATTGAAACATATAACTCAGAAACACAGAGGTAAGTTAACAATTTTACAGTTGTGCGCATGTTCGCGACATCCAGTCTAGCCTTCTGTGAGATATAAAAGACCTGCGTGCATATTGGCCATAGTCATTTGAACTGTATCGCTAAGTTGTAACTCGCACAGCAGGAAGAAAGATGGAATGCAAGAGTCTGGTGTTGTTGTTCTTGACGGCATTGGTTGTGGTAAGTTTGCTCAGAATCCCGGTGATAAATATTGAATTGAGGTTCATCAGAAAAAAATTACAACATTTTCTAAAGAAAAAGTTATACCTTTTCGATATTTGCAAGACATTAGGTTTCAAACCCTGCGACTGTCATTGGAGGGACTGACTTTTAAAATATTACTCAAGTAAAGGGCTAGAACTATTGCAGCACTTCAAATTGTTATAGGTAAACATAACCATTGTTTACACTGTGAACATTGAGGGACGGTCTACACGGTCTTGGAAATAGTTTCCGCCAAATAACAGGTTTTTAGCATTACGACGAACTTCATAACAATGTCTACGAGCAATGGCATGTAATAGAATTTTGCATCTGTTTTATTTTAGCCGTCCCACTCGTTAATTATGCCAATCAGCTTAATTCTGGATTGGTACATTATTATAAATGAGATGATTTATTCCGTGATTGTAATTAATTTGCCGAAATTAAGTATAAGCTCACAGAGTTTTCATGTATATAAAAATAGCAAGAACGGTAATGCAACATTTGACAGCATGCTTTGAGTTCAAAAATGATGGATTTTAGTGAAATTCGACGGTAAAAATAGTTGCATTAAAAATCGTGCTGATTATCGTTTTGGGCAAACAGTGCATCGTATTTCCGTGGATCAGGTACCGTTGCTCTAAAAATTTTGGGTATATATACTTATATATAACAAATATAATAGGTTGTTCTGCAAATCATAAATCCTTGAGTACATAAATTTCACTCTTCTTTTTACAGATTGCAACGGCTAATGCAAAGGATAGCAAAAAACGTAAGTAGGTTCGTACAATAAAAATATGGTAATTACTGCGTAAATGGAAGTACACATCTTGTCGAAACATAGTACAAAATATATTGTTCAGATTGAAGCTTGAAATGAAAGAATTTGTGCATTGTATTGCACATTTACTACAGTAAGATTCGGACGTATACTTCCTTCATGAGTTTCAGACTGATTTTGATAAGAGAAGACGAAATGCATTTCGATTTTGTTGTTATTTATACCTAAATGTAACAAAAATATGACATAATTATCAATTACTGAGGCTTATAAAGTTTAAATTGGCATGCTCTGCCAATGAGAATAATTTTGTGAAGAAACCAAGAGTTGATGAATTAACTCGTTATGTTTCAAAGGTAGGGGACGAAAAGTTAATGAATTAACTCGTTATGTTTCAAAGGTAGGGAACGAAACTGACCATAGTTTTGACAGCAGCTACCAGTGTGATCTTACGCTCCAGGCAGTGGCTTGCAACTTAAGTACGAGTGACTCAGTATAATGACAGTGCTTGAAGATTGCCTTTGTTTATGTTTTCAAGTCAGACGACTTAGGACAACATTTTTTATCAACACAAAATGACCCATGTTCTCTCATAGCCAAATGTTGTTTGTCGATTCATTGGAAGAATCCCAGAAGGTTATCATTTTGACATTATCTACTCGCTCGCTGGTCTTTTGCAAGTAGACATCAGAGAAATAAAATGAAATTTTCCAGCCCGCCGGTGAGAAATTAAAAAAGACTACCCGCTCATAGGATAACACTAATCACTTGAAAACCTCTTTCTCTTTTGTGAATTTAAACAACATAGGATGCACTTATATTTCAGTGTTTTCCGGTGTTTTAACAATAAATGTATGCCACACATTATGCAGTCTCTTTGAATAATTACTCTTTTCCTTAAATCGACAGGTCAACTGACCACAGATCCAGAGTGTCCGCATGCCCTTTATCCGATAATGTGTGCAGATAGACAAGCCTGTATCCAGGAGAGCCAAGTGTGTGATGGTGTCAAGACCTGCATGGACAATAGTGATGAAGAGAATTGTAAGAGCTGTTCATTTTTTATGGAAAAAACTCAACGATAAAAATCAACTTTCAATAGAAAAAATAGAGTAAAATGATGCAACGTTGCATATTTTATGAAGGTTACACTTGCCAATCAAAAGTGCCTAACATCGTAATCGTTGAATTCTAACCATTACGTAGGTTAAGTTTTGTACTGAATGGTCTTCAGTGCATTTAAATTACTACACAATGCTATGAGAGCCTGACATAGAATATAGACGGAATCTTGTCTATTTAGTATAGCCTTATGTTGAAGTTCAATATCAAATGTTACTGTCACATCGTAATACAACTTTAAATGTTTAGTGTGATATCTTCAATACTTTGACATACCATTTTACGGGTTTTTTTTCAAAGGCGGTGAGGATGGTGACGACGGTGAAGGCGATGAGGGCGCTGATGAAGATGATGGCGACGAGGGTGACGACGAAAACGGAGAAGATGAAGAAGGCGACTAATTCTTCCGAATTCCTTCTTGATACACACCTGAATTTCACTGAACATAGATTTTGAGATTTGCGTGATCTCAATAAAGCAATGCATGACGGCACATTTGTTTTCTTATAACATGTCACACACCTTGTATCTCTTTCTGTGTGGGATAAACCTTGATAATGGCGGATTAAAAAACCTTTTAAAACTATGTGATTAGTACACCGAGTCATTTATATTCAATTGCACTGGTCAATATAACAATTCATGGATAAACGGCAGCATATTTTAACCAATCAATCGATTGATTGATCAATTGTTTAACGTATCGCTTCATTTTAATCACATAATTTATAGATATCACTAGTCTTTCTTTTTTTCTCCCGTTTAGAATGTGTTAACAATTATACCGATATTCGACTGTCCATAAGTGTACCTAATGCTGATATCCATTTCCGTCACAGCTTGCATCTGTTTACATTGATACTTGATTAAAAAAATCATTGTAATACACAGAATAAAGAAAACAGATGTCATATTGCATGAGCTGCCGTGATCTACTGATGGCCATGCATATCATGTTTTTAAAATAATAAGAGACTACTAAGTCAACCCCGGCCTTGGTCGGCTGTGAAGTCAAAACCTTGGTGTTTTAATTTATCTTTTTGAACGTGATAAACGACGATTGAAAACAACGATACTATTGCGAAGGCAGAGAAGTATTTCTGATGGCTGACTTAAATCCTTTGTGATGTAGGTTTTGAGTCCGAATCCGATCGAGAACGTTATAAAAATTTGATGTATAGGCCTAACCCCCTCAAATTTTACGGAGTGCTTTGCAACTTAATGAGAAGTTACCATTCAAAAACGTCATTTAGTGCAGCAACTGTGCATCGGTAGAAAACCAAAAGCAAATTTTTTGAAAAAAATCAATATATCGTCAAATTGTCGCGCAGCTATCTCAAAACGATTGGCCAGGCGGCTTACCGACGGAAATAGCGTCTGACTTTTCCGTATTTTTGTATCAACAGAAAAAAATTGTATTGTTGTCATTTTCTTTTCATTTTTAAGGTATACAAATTATAATAATAGTGTAAAATTGAAAAATATGATTCCTTTTAGACATTTAGACATTTTTATTGGCACAGCTGTTATGCGCTATTCCGGTACGCTTGGTTTTCTTGTTTAAACAATAATGAATAGAGGTACACGAAACAACACATGTAGTACACGTTGTCACATACAGCTGTGCATAGGAAATATTATCTTTCCTTCCGCCAATTCATTATTATACCATTTTGTATTAAAAGTGTGATTTTTGTTTGTGTAATGTCTGTATAACTTTTGTTGATCCAATCTTCGGGCACTGACTTCTTGCTATTGTTTTGCCGTAAAGTAAAGCTCCATTCAAGTGAGTTTTTGAGATATTCTGTGGCTAACTCGTCCACCACTTGATTGTCAGCTATCACAATTTTATACGCTAATGGTACGACGCGTCGACTTTTAAACGAAGGGATGTTTTCTGTACAGGTCAATATTGCTGCCAAACTGTCAGTTCTTGCTATTTTCGTTTGGAGGAATTTAAACTTTCCAGCTGTGTACGCGTCCCTATATATTCAAACTATGGAAGTAACGTCCATGATTCAAAAGTTCCATCTATGTGATGGATAACCCATTATGGAAGACCACTAGAAAAGTGTCACTAGGAGTTCACGGTGTCGAGGCGTCGCAGGCCGGGCGACATGGTACAGACAAAATACACGAGTCACAGTAGCAGCTGTTATAATGATCAACACAAAGCATCGCCTTCAGGGACGATAAATTTTACAAATGCACTGGAGGTTAAGTTCCCACAGGCAAGAATTAGGATAAATTAAACCATAGAGTTAGAGGGAGATAATGTCATGCTAGACACCCTCATCGCCAGGAAACCAAATGAATCGCTTGAGTTCTCTGTATATCGTAAACCCATCCACACAGACCAATACCTCAACTTAACAGATGAGAAAACTTATTGACCGTCCATACCAACGTTTGCTAGGAGACGTCGACGTTTTGACAAATGTATAATTGTCAAATGTCGTTAAAACATGTTCCAATAATCTTACACTACGCCATTTTAACTCTTATACCCCTGCACTGTTGTCGTATACTCCTGCACTGTTACCTAAAATGTTTAAATCATAAAATTTATCAATAACATTTTATTTTCTCAATCAGTCATAGATATAGATGTTCACATGTTTTCGACATTGGCTCGCTATCGTACTCTGGATCCATACAACATCCATGTTCCTGCTTGAACATATTTTTGTTTACTATATATAATATACATATAATCTAAACCATAATTAGATATTATTCCCTAATATTTTTCTTCGTTCAGCGAAGGAAAATACGAGTGACGTAATGACCGTGTAACCACGAGTCGAAGACGAGTAGTGACACGGTCATTACGTCACGAGTATTCTCCGAGCTGAATGAAGAAAAATATTAGGGAATAATGTACTTATCACATGCACAAGCCAATAATTCGTTATTTTTTGCAAAATAAAATAAGTTTTTCATGACGATTCCGCGTTTAAACTTTTGAACTACTTTAGGAATAAATATCAGTACGCCGTGCACAAGTTGTCAATCATTTCCGGTCGTCCGTCGTGTGCGTTAGCGCTCACGTTATTTCATGTGTGGAGCAAATGACAGCTCTCGGTCTACACGTAGGCTACCTTCCGCAAAGTTATACTCTATTTCAAAGATAGCATAGTCCTAGAAATTTATCAGACGAAGATACGCTATTTTTCGGGAATATCGACTGAATCTCGACGGCGCGAACACTGTAAACGTCATGCCTGACCCTGTTTGCAATGCGTACGGAACCCACGGTATACGCGACCAGCTTCGAGTTCGTTGTTTCCGCAAATTATTCACGTAATTCCTTCGGAATATACAGGCGGTACACTCTTGTGTTTACATTGTTCGGATTAGTAATGCCGTAGTCTGTGAAAATATAAATTTCATTACATGACTTTTGATCGTGGGAGAAACATCGGCGGCCATGTTTAAGAGCACACCGAAGATCGACAAAAAAGGTCCGATGCACCAAAATTGATGACATAGACGCGGGTTGTCGTGACGTAGAACAACCAGAGAATAAATCCCGTATTTTTTGTTCGGAGACGACAAACTTGGCTTCTGCATGTGATAATACACAAACATTGCCAGTAAAGTTCAATACATGTAGAAATACACGATAGTGAACTATGAAGATGAAAGTTAACATTATTTAGCTTGTCAATATAGCATCTATAAGTCCATATATATATATATATATATATATATATATATATATATATATATATATATATATATATATATATATAACTTTCGTATTGTGAGTCATTTCAAATTTACCCTTATTTGGCTTTACATCATTCATATAATTGATCCTCATTACAATTAACGATTTCTAAGTTGATGACTTTTGTGCGAGACCCTGTAGAATCCCGTGGGATCCTTAGGATGAAAGGTTAGGTGATGAGTTTACCCGTTTACTCACCATCCACGCACAACAAAATGAAGAGCCCCATCTAAGAGACAGGACCGCCCACTTCGAGCCGACTGATCCATTAGCTCAGTTCGTAGAGCATTCGCAATGTATACTGGGGTTGTGGGTTCGAGTCCGGCATGGGTCACTTTTCATTCATCACTATATTACACCACAGACAAATATAGACAGACTTGTAACGCGGCATGCCTTTTGTTCCATGGTCGTCTCGGTAGACTATTGGCTTTTCATATTAAAATGAACTTCAAAGGTGTTAAACTTTTGGAGGCTTTGTTTGTGGTTGATAATTGCACGATATTATGCGAAAAATACGACGAGATGGCATCGTACTGCCAGTCGCGTAGCAACCATAGTTACTTTGTGAGCTCTCGGGCCAGAAACACTGCTTCACGCCAATTAAAACATAACACGCCAGCAGTTTCATAAACATGTCCTTCCTTGACGCACGTGTAAAAGACGGTATGACTGACCGTAAACCATTGCGTGAAACCAGACAGTATCGATAAAAGACTTTCAAATTTGATTCAATCACACTCATTATATATTCATAAAAATATGAGAGGAATTTTTAAAACGGTAAAACTCACTTTCCTGAAGCTCAAAAAATTCCCCTTTTCGCAAGCACGTCAATTCCGCTCAGCACCACACGACAACAACAACACAAACTTTGTCGAACATACTTTGGCTTAACAATTGGCGAAAATCAGAAAATTAACGAAGGATGTACGGTCGGCACTCTTCGGAAAAGAGAGACGAGAGCAACCTGAGGCGAGGCGAACATCGATGGGTTACGTAATCGCTTCACGCCTTAAAGAATACCCGTTACAAGTCTGTCTATGTTTGTCTGTGATCACACACACACACACACACACACACACACACACACACACACACACACATATATATATATATATATATATATATATATATATATATATATATATATATATATATATATATATATATATATATATATCCAGATAGGCAACATACTCCTTTTACAAAACACAGGCATTCCTATGGGTATTGATCCAGCACAAATTTGGGCAAATTTATATCTTCACAGGCATGAGTATAGATTCATGTCAAAATTCATTCATACCAATATAGCTCGTGCTCGGAAATTTCATGGATGCGCACGATTCATCGATGACATATGTCTTCTAAATGATGGTGGAGAGTTTTGTAGATCATACGAGCAAATATATCCTGCAGAGCTCACGTTGAAGTGTGAGCATAATGGACAACATACTACATTTCTCGAATCGGACATATCTATAGTAGATGGAATATTCGTCTATAAAATCTTTGACAATACGGCTAGTTTTCAATCGGATTCGAACCCACAACATACGGCACCAGTCGCCTAGCTGAGAGGCCATAGACAGAACCGCTCGGCTAAATCTCCACTCCCAAAAAAGAGTGGTTCAATAGCCGGCTAAGTTGTTACATTTTTCTGACTGAGACCGCTCAACACGTTGTAGAGTTCGTGAAGCACTCACGCACGCATGCTCACTATCATACATCGCACATACACACTTTATCGAAGCGAAGAAACGATGATTTCAAGTTTTCTATATTGCGAATGCCAGATCGCGAAAGTAACATCCCTTCGTATATTTATTATGGCACTATTGTCAGAATATCTTCGCATTGCTCGCGCAACACTTCTAATAGAAGATTTTCTTCCAAGAGTTGCCAACCTGTACAACAGGATGTTATCTCAAGGAGGACAACAACCAAAAATTATCAGACAGTTTCATAAAGCTATGTCAAGACATCCTCAACTTTTTGAAAAATTCAATGTAACACCGAAAGACATTATATATAACATAAGACTAAGAATAACTTAAGGTGTGGTGGTACCTGATCAGACTGCTTGGGGAGCCAAGGCAGTTGACTGTATTGTTTTCAAATCCCCGAAACAGTCGCCTTGGTAAATAACTGATGAACACCTAGGAGATTTTGATGATGTTATTTCTTTGCTGTATATTAATTGTTATAAACTAATCCTGCTGATGTCATATCTTCATCATTCATATGACACAATCATAGAGAACCCATAATGATATATTGCTTGCACTTGCATGACGTTACTTTACATCATTGCTGTATATATTTCCATCCGAGTGAATAAAAATGCTTAACTACTTTTGACAATACATATATAATATAATATTTATATATATTCTCGATCTGCATATTTAATTGCTCGACTTAGCTTAAAGCCATGCGCAGACCGTCGATTTTATTATGGCATTTATGTCGTCTGCCAATGCTGTGCATTAAAATATCAAATTAATCATGTAGGTTAATAAGAGCTTTTTCAACACTACATTTCATAAAAAGAGTAAATGAAAAGGTCAGGAAATAATCTCTTTAAGGTGGGTATGCTCAAACTATTATTGATATTTGTAATTGAAAATGGACGCCACCCCTATCTCATGTCTACGTCGGAAGTAAAATTCCCGATTTTCACAAAACTAAGCTTGTAAAAACTTAATTTACTCCAAAAGCTTCGTAATTAGCCCCCAAGCCCAGCCCAAAAGGCCAAAAGAATATGGTAAACGTTTGCAAGTCAGCATTTCTGTTCCCGTGGGGCGCGACATTCTAATGTAAACGTCAGAAATTTCATGAAACGAAAACACGTGTGCACATCTTCTAAGATATTTAGTTCAATCACTCGTGCTTTCTACAGAAACCACCATCAATGTTTGCTTTCGTTTTCTAACACCACAACACTGTAAGATTTGATTTTTCCACTTCAGTGCTTTTGAGCAAGAAGGAGAATGATTTCTCACAGCATGTACACCACTACTACTAGGAGAGTGCGTCGTCACAGTCATGCAACATTTTTAGACTAACTTTAAGTCCGTCGCATTACCCTGTCTCGCAATAAGATACCAGATGCTAACTGACGTGCTCACGTGTTTCACAACAGGTTCATTAACAGTAGTACGCTACACAGAAAAATCAGATATCTGTTATATCATTATATGTAGCAGGTTTCATCAACTTTCGCACAGTACTCTCAGAGATTAATCACAAATTACAGAACTTTATTTAATATGCAAATGAGCTGTTTAATATTTTGACACTGCTCAATGCTTCATGGGACAATTAAATATTTATAAGATCAATATCTGTAGCAATTTCACCAAATTTGGTGCCGTACTTTCAGACTTATTTAAAAAATTACAATTGTTTTGAAATAAATGAACACTTAATTACCTTTACACTACTAAATAGCTTACAACAAAGTCAGATATCTGTTGGATCAGTATCTGCAGCAGATTTCATCAAATGTGGTGCATTTGTTTTCGAGTAATATGACTAATCACAAAATTTCATAACATATGCAAATGAGCTATTTATTAACTTGACACTGCCCAATGCTTCTTAGTTCATTTAGATATTTATCAGATCAATACCTGTAGCAAGTTTCACCAAACTTTGTGCCATAATTTCAGACTTATAAACTTTATAACTAAGTTCATTAAATAAGCAAATAAACCCTAAATTAATTTCACACTAGTAGATGCTTTACACCACAGTTAGATATCGGTCGGATCAGTATCTGCAGCAGATTTCATCAAATTTGGTGCAATTATTTCGGAGTTTTATGACTAATTACAAAACTTCATAAAATATGCAAATATGCTTCTTAGTACAATTTGATATATATCAAATCAATATTTGTCGCATGTATCATCAAATTTCGTGCAGGAATTTTCACTAATTACAAAAGTTAATTAAATATGCAAATGAGCAGATAATTGACATGACACTCACAGTATCATCATAATGTTCTGAGATTGTCATCTTTGAAAAGTGTTACGAATTTTTTTGCAGTACTTCTTGATATATGTCAACACTGTCTTTATTGTGTCCATAGGGAAGCCATTATAGGAAAAATATGATATGTCATAACTTCATAATACGCAAGCCACACTAACCAAAATCTAATAAGAGCTTTAAAAATGCATATGGTACCTGTGCACCATATCGGACGTAAATTTGTGTGGGCGTTTTTGAGTTATCGTGTAAACAGACAGACAGACAGACAGACAGACAGACAGTCAGACACACACACACACAAACATACACACACGGACAGACAGACGGACATCGCTATGACATTAGCTCACGTGTGTGAACAAGTGAGCTAAATGAGTTGAAATTCCCCTGTTATCGTATCATTTTGTAAAATATTTCATGTTACCTTTGTGTGTAGTAGGAGTTCTTAAGATATAAATAACTTTTATAGAAATGGTTTTGTAAACTCTACCATAACATTTAAAATAATAAATGTGCAAACAGATTAATAAAGCTATTACACACAATAAAGAAATAAATATGTTCTGATAACTGACCCACAACTTGAGATAAAAGTTAAGAGAAGGTAAACGAAAATATCAATATACAGCATTCTTGATCTCCTTCGCAATATTGTTTCTTACCTAATACGCATGGAGGGTAAGCCTACGGTCGTGACGTTCTGTCGGGCCAAGGACTCACAGAAGAATGTTCAAAAACTCACGGTGTCGATAGAATAGCGACCCATCATTTATTTATTTATTTATTTATTTATTTATTTATTTATTTATTTATTTATTTATTTATTTATTTGATGGGTCAACAGGCCTAATAACAGATTCGGAGAAAATAGATACAAACAAACTAACAAGCTAACAGTACAATATCAACAAACATAAAAAAAAACTATAAATACAATATGCACAGAATGAATATACAGAAAGGACCCTAAGAATAAACATATCTGGACACAAATGTCTTAAAAGCAATACTAGGTAAATAAAAATATCGACAGAAATGTCATTATATAGTGTAATAGACCTTAGGATAAAAGCATATTTTCTAAGATTTAACCTGCAACGTGAAACTTTACATAAAGATTGGGCCCAGAGGCGTCGTAGTGGTGCATAAAATGGCAAGTGATATAATAGAGTGGGACAAAAGATCTGCCTGAAACTATTCCGATCTAAAACCTTCATCCAAAGAGAGAGAAGGGAGACTAAAATGCATACAGGACTGTTTGTAATCACTATTATAGTACCTAATTAACTTCAGTCACATTTATTTCAGAAAGCTTTTTTGAACTTTCTGTACATGGTCACTCAAATATTGACAGTTTGGAGACCACACCAAAGAGCAATACTCTAACCTGCTTCTGAAATGATTTGTTATATCATCGATTAAATGTCCACT
>LD526787.1:12854-47898 GCA_001465055.1 Ptychodera flava
GGGGAGGAATAGAAAAAAATACATGAAAGATGAGTGGTGGCCATAGATTTTTTCTATAATTTACTAGGGGGGGGGGGCGTGGAAAAAAATCACCCAAAAAATAGAAAATCCTCCACCCTCCCCCTGGAAGTAAATTCTGAATCGTCCCTTAGTCAGTAAAGTTCTTCTTGTTCAAGTGGCTCCATATCTTCTACCTGATCATAATGTATATTTCCGCCAATATTTGGTATTTCTTGTTGGCAGCATGCCAAATCCTCCTCTTCAGAAATGGTTCCACTGTTGTAGAACTGGTATTTAAAAGGAGTGTGACTTGACAATTACCCTGGCTTGAAGTTCAGCACCCTGAGCCCTTTCTTGCTTCTTGCTCTACCTAGAGCAACATCTATTTGGCTTTCTGAAGTCATATTTTTGCAATTGACTTCAACTCTTTCAAGAGACATGCCTTGTGCTCTATGCAGTGTCATTGCAAATGACAATTTAAGAGGAATCTGTTTCCTACAGGCCAAAACTTGTTGCACCAGTGGGCAATACACATCAAAATCATGCCTGGTCAGAGTTACTAATCTGTCAATAGTGTGAAAATTCACTGTTACTGCATCAGACTGTAAACCAATAACTTGACCCTAAACCATTGAACAACTTGTCAGATAGATTTGCAATCAAAATCACAGGTGCACCCACCTTTAGATGTAATGTCTTCGAAACCGGAGAAGTTGTCAAGCGTTTGATATCACCAGTATCATTTGCCTTGTAGGCCTTCAGTTGACCTAAATAGAAAACAGTAAAAATGTTAAAGCCCCAGTATTTCTCATTTTGACAATTTTTCATCGTCAAAAATTTCCAGGTTTTTTCCCAAACATTCATCTTGGAATACTATATAATGAAGATATTAGCAAGATTTGTGCTGCTGTAACAATATGCGAACCCTAACTATTGCATGTAAAATTTGAAATGACCCACAGGTTTATTTACAACAGAAATGGTGTATATGTGAATTTTTGCAAGTTTCTTCACAATTTCGCTAGATTTGGACAACCAAACCTTTTCAGCGTGGATTCCATGAACGTTATGCATGGCTGAATCTGTGTACATTTGGTCGTATAGGCACAGCAGGGGTTAGGTTGGATTCCGTGTGTCAATAAAGCCTGACTTTCTGTCCGGACAGAAAGTCATTTTTCACTCATTATAAATTATATACATTTGTGAGCAGGGCTGGTCATAAAAACTGTGTGACTTATTACAATTATCATCTACTTCAAGAAATTGAAACAAAAATATATCAAAACGAGAAATATTGATGCTTTAAACATATTTGTTTTTTTTGAAAGCAACTTTTCATTTTCTGCATTGTAGTGACATAAATTAATTTATCTACTTTTTATGTACACATTCCATGTAGTCCAATAATAAAAAAAACATGCTGAGCCATGAAATATTACCATAACAGCTATCATTCCTTTAGTTATTATTATTTACTTACCTATTTCATGAATTGTTCACTAACTCAGTGTTTATAATTGATGTTTTATGTAGGTTAGAGGACAACATCGAGGAATCAAGCACAGGATCCATCACATCTAATGAATTGTGGAATAAATATAAAGAGAACACTAAGAGTACTCAAGATGTGAATGCAATCCATGAAGGCAGAACCCTGAGAAAGCTATTTCCATGGATGACTGTATCAACCAAGGGGGAAAAAGCTATAAAGAAAATAGTTAGATTATACAAAGGGATAGAGTGAAAATCAACCTCATTAAAGGGCCTATGACATGATTTCCAAAGTTTTTATTTTTTCCCTTCAAAAACCTAGCCAGGGGACCTGTCTATGGATTGCATATAGTGTCAGTTTGGAAAGATGTGCGCGAAGGGCGAAATTTGACTCCTTTTTCATGCCTGGTGATCAGGGGGCCTCTTCCCACCCGAGCCAGGCAGCGGTATTTGCATATTGAACAACATGTACAATTGATGTCATTTTGACCACGCTATTGTCACGAAAGTTTACTTAGCGGTCATTGCATACATTAGACCACAGGGGCTCACAAGTGCCTATTTAAGTCAATATTACAGCGTTTTTCTTTCTTTTTCAATGTTACAAATAAAGCTGAAGAGCACAACATTTGTGTAGCTTGTATTGGCATGTATAGTGCGCCCTCAATGGGGAATGTGATCATATGTAAATACGACCTTTAGTTCCGTGACCTCTAGCCAATTCCTCTGGCCATGCCTTCTGGCCACGTGTACAGACGTCGCTGTGTTTACTGGGAAATTAGTACAGTAAGCATAGCGAGGGCAGGGCAGGAAGTAGGCATGGCTAGAGCCGGGCCTAGAGGTCACGGAACTAAAGGTCACATTTACGAGGACGCACTATACATGCCAATACACGCTACACAAAAGACAGCTACACAAGTGTTGTGCTCTTCAGCTGGATTATTTGTAACATTGAAAAAGAAAGAAAAACGCTGTAATATTGACTTAAATAGGCACTTATGAGGCCCTGTGATGAGACTACAAACAATGTCAGCTATATAAACAGTGCTCACAGACGCCCAGTAAACACTAGCAAGGAAGCCACACTGGTGGTCCAGCTGCAGGGACTTATCAAATTGCTTCCAGCGAGGACAGTGTTGACCAGAATTCAGAAAGTGATTTCGAGGGGAATTAGCTTGAAGGCGCATAGGCAACTCCAGGCATCCGGGACGAGTGGTTCCAAATCAGAGTCAGATTCTGACTCTGAAGAACAAAGCGCGAGCTCGGGACAGATTTGAAAGTACGATGAGGCTACATTTCATTTCTTTGTATGAAATAAACAGTATCAGTCTCAGTTTGAACTTTTCACGGTTGAATTTATTATATAAAAAGTGGATCAATCCCGCGCCTGAGTGTTTCGATTCAATGCATTGCATGTTGTAGCTGCAGTACAGTAATCTCTTCCTACCTCCATGAGTATGTGTGACAGACATTCAATCACATGCTGTTCGTCCGACTCACTTCGCTCCGTAATGATAGTTTTTTACAAGCTGAGTGACCTCATATTAAGTGAAGTGATACTGCCGTCCCGTTTTGGATAGTTTGTTTAGTAGAAGCTATTTTGGGCTATACAAATTTGGCAAAGTTAGGCAGACCACACGATAAAAGGTGCCGGAAGCAACACACAGAGACAGCCCATATGTCCGGTAGGTAAGCGCCAAACACGTCGAAGTACGGTTATGTTGTCTATTAAACGTAACTAATTATCAAGAAATATTTACATTTAGTTTTTTAAACATCGAAAATGAAAATCGCAGTTTTTAAGTTTCAAATTATCAACATTTATCCCCTAATCACTTTCCAAATTCAACCTCCAAATACTGCGATAGCAGTCAGATTACTACGCACTCAACACGGGGTCAACACTTTTGTAACTTGACGCCCTAAATACCACGTCCGTTGTGTTAACAGTTTGAGGATAAACAAAACAAAATTCAAAAGGTATGGTAATAAGAATTCGTAGTGCTCGTCATTTATGAAACGGCTTTGGGCGAAATTCACTACCCTTTCCGAAAACTATCACTCTGCCGAAAACTATCACTCTGAGTGTAGCTGTGTTGGACGTAGACCTTTGACAGAACTTTCATTTCCTTTGAGCACGAGACAAATGATACAATCGACCCATTTTCCCGTGCATTTCAAGAGCAAAAGAATCCTACAAAAAGTGATGTGCTAGGCCTATTTTGTACATGTTTTGATGAAGTAAAACAAAGCAAGCTTGTAGCCACATTGTCGGGTCGCCATTTTGAATCGCCGTCTTCACCGTTCACGATTGTGTAGAGAGAGAGATGAGAAGCTTCCTGCCGCACAATTGTTTCCCGATAAATGAGAATGTGACATCAACTGTCACCCTTCTTGTAATGTTTATATGCCATAATTGGCACAAAAGCATAGTATACCTAATCACATAGCCTGACAAGTCATTTTATTTTATACTCGATTGGCGAGGCGATTGACCATACACAACATGTTACCGTTGGTGATCTCAGCTCCTGAAAAGACCATGTCATTATAGCAAACTAAACACTAAGCTTACAATGTTCTCTGGTGCATTACGCGCTGGGTGTACGTTCTGAGTAAGGGAAGCCCTAGCCACACACCCTTACGGACATGAGATTGCGAAGGTGTGAAAGACTGTTTGCCCGTATTAAGATAAGTCGTCGGCTCAACTTCGAAGAGCCAAAAAAAGTCGAAGAAGTTGGGCAAGCGGTACACGCCCACCCGTAACTTTTACTTGCGTTTTATGTGGACTAGGGGGGCGATATGCAATGCAAGACAGTGACGTGATCTAACTTCAAGACCCAAAGAGTGATTTTACGTTTGGTTGTTATGGGCATGTCATAGGCCCTTTAAAAGACACAGACAGTAGAACATACAACTTGATGAAATCAGGCAGTACATTCCTGATACAGTTATTATTCTACCCAGGAGCAGAAATGACTGTATTGAATTTGCAATACAATCAGGTATTTGGTGTAATGGAGATATGGTTCTCAAGCATGGCCAGGTGTATGAGGAACTCTGGCAACTGAGTGTCAGAGGAAAAGCTGTCGATCTTAACAGCATTGATATCGACCCTAAGCTTAATAAACTGAACAAAATGACCCTAAAAGATATTGCATCTGTGGGGGACAAAGTGAAAATCTGTAAAGGGTATTCTTCTAAAAACACAAATCAAAATATGAATCAAGATTCTCTGAAGAATCACTCAAAGTGTAATCCTGAACACATTTGTGAAAAAGGTGATGAGAATTCCACGCAAAAAGTGTTGCGGCATATAACCTGTGCTCAAATATTATCTTGGCGTTCCCCCACCGAGACATGCCGTTGCTGTCAGAATGGTTGTAAACCATCCAATACTACACAGTGTGAATGACAGTCACCACAAGAGACAGCACTGCCAGCAGACCAAAACATGGAAATGCAGGATACCCTTTATCTTGATGAAGAAGACCATGAGGATTAGAGTGAAATACTTAACAAAGTGTTCAATGATGCACCACAACAAATGAAGCTCATACGTACTTCAAAGTCAATATGACGCTATCTCATGCAAAATGCCCTCTCAAAGGCGATGGAATAGGAAAGTTATAAGCTTGTGTTTGAACCTTTGGGTTAGAAGCCCAAAGTCATACCAGGGTCTGAAAGATAGCAAAATGTTAATATTACCATCAGGAAGACAGCTAGCACGATACAAAAACAAAGTACCACGATCACCCGGGATCGATGATGAAACTTTCAAATGGATGTATTTGGCAGCAAGAGAAGCCAATGTACCTAAACATTGTTGGGCTGGTGGCCTCATCCATGATGAAACCAAGATTGAACAGGACTTAGTAATGTCAATGAGAGGTGGACAACCAAAGTTGATTGGATGGGTAGATGTTTGAGAAGAAGCTTTTGACCTACAGATCCTGAAAGAGGGAAAAGTAGCCCGCAATCTTGCTACAGTAGTGATCCAATTTATATTTATGGGACACAGTTGTTTTCGTTTTCCTGTTTGCCATTTTTCTACTTCAGGAATCAAGGCATCTGAACTCAACATTATCATTTGGGACAAAATAGCCAAACTACATGACTGGTCATTCACAGTAGAATACATCATGCAAGATGCAGCTGAAGAGAATCGGCAGTTCATAAAATCCAACTTCCCATCATCTCCACTGGAAGCAAGTTACTCCAGCCCAAATTTGGTTGTTCCCATAAGTGACATCATCCATGTCAAGAACTTCTCCCATGATGCGAAAAAACTAAGGAACAGTGTCATGAGCAGTGGGCATGAGAAAGGCGTGCACTCTAGATTGCTGACATATGGTGGGCAAGAAATAACGTGGGACCACTGGAAGAGTGCAGTCACTTGGGACAGAGAAGTGAACAGCAGACCAATATACCACAAGATAACAGATACACATTCGGCTCCAATAATGCTGAAAAATTGAGAAATCATCTGGCAGAAGACATGCTGAATAATGAGATGCTCCATTTAATGGAAACATTCAAGTCAAACTTGCCACAATGTAACTATCTTGATGGAACAATCGCTTTTTTATACAAACAAGTGCACTAATATCAGTCTTTCGCGACAGAAGACCAGTTAAATCAATGCTGGATGACAGAATCAAAACCCTGAAAAGGGTTCAGCAATGGTTTAAAGCATGGCGAAACCAAACACTTGCAGATGACAGTGTACAGTCAGGTGAACGATTGAAATGTCTGCCATCAAAGGAGTGTCTTGATGACTTGGACTCGTTGATACTGGGATTCCTTGGGGTGTGTGAAAGACACTTAACCAACTATCCAACCAGTCAGATAATACCTGCCCGGTTTCACTCTGACATTGTAGAGATTCATTTCTGCTAGGAAAGGGGGCTTCATAATGGCAACCTGACCAACCCAAACTGTACAACATAATGTGCAACTGTCAATTCAGTCATACTGGGCCAAACTTCTATTTCTAGAGGAAGGAGGTCAAACGCCAGGCTGTCCACTGCAAAGCCATTCAACTTTTATGTTGACAATGAGAGAAATAAGAAGAATTAAGCTTCTTGTAATGATAGCCTTCACATTGCGTTTCATAGCAACCAGTACACAATGATGATTAATAGTTGCCCAAATGATAATTCTTTATGTTAAAGTTGGTTTTGCTTTGTGTTGCTCTCTGGTACATGCAGCTAGAGTTTCCAGTTGTTTCAAGGGCTTGTTAACAGAACACGCAGACAAAATAAATCATACTTATTGTTGAAAATCAAGTCCAGACTTCAATTGACCATTTCCCCCTCAATCTCAAGACTAAAACAAAGCCAGATTCTACAGGAACAGCACAATGTTGTGACAATCAAATTCTGCACACTACATGTAAATTACATTGCATTTAGTATGTCAACGCTGTTACCCTCGTTTTAACTATTTGATGGTCCTTGATAAGAATAGATGCAACAGTAGCATATAGACTATGTTGGGGGCGATGTGCAGCGCCTCGGAAGATTTGTTCTCATAGGATACAACATTCATTCACCTGGCGTGCACCTGTTTCAATTGTGAGTTGACAATGGAATTGACCAATGAGTAACAGCCTTGTGAGACTGCTTCACATCAGCCCTTATGTTGACTGGGCTGTTTTACTAATTTGCCAAACAAAACAGAAGATAGTTCATACATTGTACTGACCAAATTAAATAAATTACCAAAAGTTACACCTGTTCTTTCTAGACGATCATACATACCTTCCATTGCCATCAGATGTTTCGCATTGCAGAGCTCAACATCGTAATTCAAGGCAAATAATTTGACTGGTTGTGGGCCTGGTGGCAACTGACGTTGAAGACGAGTCAGAAGCTGTGTAATGTTGTCATTGATTTTTCCTTGGCTGCAGAAGTGGACTGCCTCAATCAGATCACCTATCGGTAGAAATTATACCAAAGCACTGATTTCATGTATATTCGCAGTAAACTTCTAGTCATTTACTTTACATATCCTTCCACAAATGCCGTGTCACGACAATGCGAGTGGGAAACATAGTTCCTGTTGCTTAAAACTGTTTTGAATAATAAAGTATTGCACTATCAGAGGTATTTCTTGTTTATTTTTTGTATTTTTCTTACAACTGTACCTGCAGCTGAAGGGTTTCACTCCCATAGAATTATGTGTATGATCAAGTGCTACAGACTAACTTCAGATTAGGCTCTTAAGTGTAATAAGTCTTATTACCAGCAAAAGAACCAGCAAAAGTAAAGACCAGGCCTAACTGTACATTTGAGATTAATCAGATTGATTGTTTTAATGCAGAAACTGTAGTTGAACAAAAATACAGAAAAATAGGTAGAAGCTGTCGCTTATTAGATGTACTTGTATGACATGTAAATGTAGTAGGTAAACTTACGCTCACTTAGTATGTATATTTTAGTCAAAATATAGTGGTTGGGTATTCGGAGTCTGAACTGCTCAATTTCAATAATCATTTTCCCTGGATCTCCATATTTCATGTTAGGGACTGGCTTTAATTGGTACAGGTCACCACTGAGCACAACTTGCATGCCTCCCAAAGGAAGGTTTGACTGTCTTACCATCCTACATACTGTCTCAATCTGAAACAGAAATATTAAATGGATGGATCAACAAGCATTATTTTTGTCTAAATTTGCTGTATGGCAGGCTGTTACCAAATACCAGTCATTTTCACCAACCAGATTCATGTAATTTTGCTAAATCAAAATAAACGACTGGGTCTATGGGTTTCCTGAACTCCTTCCATTTGTATAATGGAACACAATTGGTGCTTCTAGGACAGGTCTAAACCATTATTGTATTATTATGAGCTACAATCTCTGTTGACAAGGCCTACTGATGAATAGTTTAAAACTATGGTAACAGATAAAATACCCTATATGGTGTAAAGAGATGATTGATTCCAAAAAGAACAAACTTGTCAAGTTTCAATGTAATAAATGGACGCTCAAAGCAAAAAAAAATGATGTGAATATACTGTCAATCGTCAAAATTTTAGGTCAACAGTGCTCATAACTGTACAACAATGGCTTAGACATACTAAAAAGTGCCAATCTTTGGTGCGTTCTCCCTGTGATTCAAATGCATGGAATTGAAGAATCCCTATAGATCTAGTCGTTTTCTTGCAGTTTAGGTGAAATCATGTGACTTGTGGTTTGTGGAAACGACTTGTTTGGGTAATAACCTACCCTAAGGTAAATTTCAACAAAAAATATGTTTTCCTATCCGTCTCTTTAAATTTGACGTTGGACACGATAATTAGTCTAAATAGTATGATTTTGTTTTGCTTTTCAAGTTTAATGCAAAAGTGGATGATGGACAGTTTCCTCAAGAAAATGCACAAAAATTTACCTGCTATTATTAGTTCATCTAAAGAGCGATACTGTTTAAAATATACCCAGTGGTGGCAGTCCCCGGGTTGGTGGGTACCCATGCGCGTTACCAAATTCACGGAAAAGGGGGTGTTTTTCTTCAGTCATCTCGGAGATTCTAGGTCCGTGAAATCGAGAAAAAGGGGTACTTTTTCAGAGTAACCTCCGAGATTAGGGGTAGTCCTTTCATAATCTCCCTAGGACACTAAATCTGGTCTAGTCTCACTCACAAAGAAAATGAAAAACAGTATCGTACGTTTGTATGTACATATGACGTATACATTCCCATGACTTAGGGTCCATCCCCCCTATAGGATAAGGAAGATGATTGTGTATGAATGTGACTAAAATCAGGTGAGGACAAACATTTGTGATGTATGTACATGTATACAAAGTCAACCTCCAAGGTCAACCCTGGAAGTCAACATACTAACCTCCTAGATTTCGAAAATAAGGGTATGTTTTTTACAGCTAATTTCTCCCAGATTTGCCACAAATAGGGGGTGTTTTTCTCAGAAATATTCTAGGAAAGGGGGTACTTTTCAAACTTGGGTAACAAGCATGGGTACCCACCAACCCGGGGACTGCCACCGCCGGGAAAATATATAACCACAGTATTCTTATCGACTGCTCTTGTGATAAAACTGTCGTGATCACATGGACAAATATCCATCATGCTATGATAACAATGACACTGGGTATTTCGTGAATATAATGACTGTAAACAAGTAAGCAAAAATTTTGAGACATTAAGGACCAATGTCACTGAACCTGTGTACACGCAAAACACAAAAACTGACTATTGTCCGGTTACTGTACTTCAGCCATTTTAGTTCAAATGATGTATGTATGCTATGAATTTTAAAAATAACAGTGCAGTATTTCTGAAGCAAATCACTTGATAAGATAATAAAATGTTAGCCAGAAAAATAATTGAAATATGTCAATGATATGATCTAATATTACAATAGCCAGCTATTCTGTAGACTTGCGTACGGGTCTGTTTGTTCTCGGCGTTATACGGCGCCTAGCCCTGCGAGTATGGCGATAGAGTCTGGCATTGGCTTCGCCGCCTCCCTCTCGCCAAACTCGTATGGCTAGCCTAGGCCTCGGCCAAATTAACACACAGACAGAGTGATAGAGGGACCGTGCACAGACTAAGTACCCAGGGCCAGTAGCTCTTCTATAACTATGCTACGTACACTTACCTGAAGAAAGGTTTGAGCCGACATCATTGAGATTTCATCAATTAAAAGTAACTAAGTGTTGAGAATATTATCTTTGATTTTTTTCATGTCTGGATTTTGTGTTATCCTTTCCACAAGCTCTTCGTCGTTGAAGCGACCATCCAATTAACCAAAAAATCTGTGTACTGTCTGTCCTCTAAACAAAAGACTGGCTGCCATACCAGTTGTGGCTGTCATGGCACATCGGCGTCTACCACTTGCAATTCGCCTTATTAGGGCTCTTTTACCTGTTCCAGCCTGGCCAAGAATAAGAACATTGTGGCCTTTCAATACTGAGTTGATGATTTGCCCCTCCATTGCCTCAACAGCGTGATGTTCAAATCCCGCCATCTGATATTTGTAAACAAACTCTTCATGGGTCACTCGTCCACTCGCAAAGGCTTTCGGGAGTAAAAAGCTATTCCAAATGGCGGAGTGGCAATGCAACTTCAAGTGCGATAGCTGTGATATCGCAGCGGTACTTGTGGCGTGTATCGAACGCGCTCGGGTCATTGCGGTCATTGCCACAGTCGGACTGTGGCGATGACCCCAATGACCCGAGCGCGTTCGATACATGCCACAAGTACAGTAGAGTTGACTTTTCAGATCCTCAGATTCAGATCCTCAGATCTCAGATTTCAGATCCTATAGCTTCAGATGCAGATTCGAATTTACAAGCCTTTTACAATACCCGTATTAACAGTATGATTGCAATATTAAATTTAATAATTTGAATATGACATGTACAAGGCAATTATGAAAAAAAAAGTCTACGTAAACGTTTTCGCTCAACAAGTTTCAACGAACACAGGTCTACATTTACAGATTAGCTAATTTGCTTCTTCCGACCCCTGAATTCTGATTTAGCCCGGGGTAACTGACCTCCAACATGGATTAGTTATATTCCCTCGCCATCAATATAACGAACGATGGTAAAATACGGACCGTCGATAGCCAGCATTTACATGATCGTTGCAGTCTTGATCGTTCGATTGCAGGTATGTTTATCTCTATGAGGGAACGTTCACGTGATACATAACAAGTGGAGTCATTGGGCACCCTGTCTTTGACTGATGACATTCTGATTCTGAGATCGAAGTTTCTAAGTTCAAGATTCAAGATAGAAATAAAATAATTTCTAAAGCCTTTTCAAATATAAATTATATTTTATTTATCAGTATGTCACATCAAACATTGAAAATTGTGAAATTTTAATTCCGAATCTGCGTCTGAAGTTATAGGATCTGAGGTCTGAGATCTGTAGTGTGAAAAGGTGCGCCCCTAACAGCCCCTGCTGGTCGCCAAGGGATACGGCAGCCCCCCTGCAAAGCAGGCCACGAGATCACTCCAAAACGCACTAGAACCCTGACTGAACCACATCGTAACGACATAGGTCTAAGCACACCGCATCTATCTGTCTATACTATATCTATGTCTACAAGACTCATTGGTGCAAGACACAACTGTCTGAACAGATGTAACATTCCTGTTTCAGAGAGAACCTCTTGCTCTAGGGTGAGTATATAACTCGGCGATCACAACACTGGCGCTGCGAGCAAAAGCTCTGAACCAGATGTGGGGTGCAAGCCACTTTTTCTAATTTTTGCACGAGGCGAATCAGAGTTAGAGTCGTCAGTTGTGCCGCGGTCCACTGCCCTGGGTTTAGGGAGTGATCGCCACGAAAATTTTTAGTTTTTGACTTCCCCAGCTAGCCTTTTCTCTCCCAAGAAGGAGGAGGGGATGGAGGTTTTTTGGGGAAATTGTATTTTTGTACGGTGTGGTGCGATCGTACGGCTTTGATTTTTTCACGCAACCACGGGAAAGCCAGTCCATAGTGATGTGGCTGCCCAAACACGCCTGGCATCAAAAAACAGTGTACCATCAGATCTAGCGAGTGAGCTCCAACTGTTACAAAACAAGAAGGGAGACATAGGTTAGACCCTTCCACACTAGTTTTCATTCATTTTGTTTGGGGATTTTTGCAGCGAAATTGCCGTAGGGTGTGTTTTGGGAACGTTCGGCTACTGCTAAAATTCTCTCACTGAATTTACCCTGCACTAGGAAAATTCCGTCACGTTACTCGAGATTCACGCCACGGGTTGGTTTGGCTGTCACTCAGCGGTTTCCTGTTGTAGCGTGCTAGTGTTTGATTCTTTTTGTTGACATCTATCATTTAATTTGTGAGTGAAAACAACAACAATTATTTACTTTCGAGTTTTATTTTCAATAACGTGTGTTTGCAAGTATACCCGGACCTTCCTATAAGTCACATTGCATAAGTTTAACACTGGGTGGCGCCCTTCCTAGACCCTTTATAAGCAGCTACTGTTTTGTTAGGGAGGTATAGGGTTGTATACCCAGTGCAATCTAACTAGTCACATATTTTGACAATTTTTGAGCTCAATACATTTTTGGCAAACAACATTGTCTACATGGATTTAAAGTGCAAGCCCACTTTGTGACATATTTTGAGCTCCAGTATTCGATCAAGACTATTACCCAAAAGTCCTCAATTGCTAAAATTATCAACACCAGAATGGAGTTAGAGGACAAGATCGACATAAATAATTGTGACCCAGACACCCTACTTGTACTCCCTGGGGTCAGCAGGAAGACTGCAAAAGAGATTATTAGCCTGAGGAACCAGCCCAGGGAGTCACCCCTGGGAGACTTGAGAGGATCAGAAATTTTAGACTCCAGGCTGACATTTTTGATATGGTCACCTTTGGGCCAAGGACAGCAGGTGCCCAGGGTGGGGAAGGTCACATCACCGACTATGACGTCAGGGGAGGGATGATTGGGCGAGAAAAGTGGCCCGGGACTGGGAAGAAAAATAGTCCCTAGCGTCAGTCCCTGTCCCTGAACTAGCCCAAAGAGTAGATAGGCTAAACCAAATCTTTGACAACAGTATGAAAAATCGAGTCAAGCAAAGGGTAGAAAACCAGATTGTGGGTGACAAACAACCCCGGAGGGAGGTAAGGATGGGACAAAGGGTTAACCCCTCCCACTATCCATCCGATGATGATTTCCTATCTGATGGCGATGACTGGCGCCCTCACCACTCAAAGAGGGGAGAGGGGGAACAATGTTGCCACAGCGCGCAGGCCCACAGAACAGCCGACACTGACTTTTCATCGACAAGAAGAGCATATGGGTCCTATAAGGAACCAGACAACAACGACGGCCAGGAAATCATTTACCGTTTGGAGAGGTGATCCCGGCGCACGGACCAACCTTACTCCCGTGACTCAAATGCATACCTCACTCCGCCACCAACCTATCCCCCGAGTCAAAGGAGGGACTCCCCAGATAGGGAAACCCGCCAAAGACGTAGTAGGGCCAGGGAGAGAATGAGCAGAGAACAGCCCCGTCGGGCGATAGCATGGGGCCCTCCTGCGACTAGAGGGAGCCCACGCTATGGCATGAAAGGGAGATGTTTCATACTCTATTCCGATTCACCCGACACATACGAAGATGTCCCCCAACGTACCCACCAAGACCGAGAAGCTCCGCTCAAGCAGGTTACACTGCCAAAGACGCTTACTTTCTCGGGAGAAAAGGGAAGGAAATGGGGCATTTTCTATACAAAATTCACGAACTATGCAGACTGGTCTGATAATGAACGAAAACATTATCTGTGCCGGTGTTTGGGTGGAACAGCTCGTGAATTTTACACTTCTTTGATAGAACAGCAAGGAAATATCAGTTACCAGCAACTCATTAGCACATTAGCCAAGCACTTAAGTCGATCAGACGTTGCCACCTCTACACCATCGGGGTCGCCCTATCGGCCAACTATAGATTTGATTGACAACTTGACTGACCAGAATGAACGGCTACAAAGAGAAATAGTACAGTTAAAACAGCTGAACGAATCTCAGATTGAGGATTTGCTGAAATCACTGGCTCCTTGCAGCAGAAGTATGACCAGTCAGAGGAAGACAAAGACATCTTGATTTGGGAAAAGGAGGAAGTGACGTCAGAGCTTCAGAAACTTGGGAAAAACTTTGAAGAAAAGCAGAAACAGTGTTCCGATGTCATCAATCAAAATAAGGAACTAAAAGTTCAAATAGAAAATCTGGAAACTGAATGTCAGGAAGTCTTTCATGCAGAACATAGGCTTGTCAAGATGAACAACACGCATAAAAGTGAAATGGAAGTACTTGAAAAGAAATTGGAACAGAGTGAGGAGCTGAACAGACAACATCAGGAGCTTCAGGCAGAACTTAACAAGACCATTCTGGCAATGTAAGCGACAATGATGACAATGTAAAAGCATATGAGCAGAGACTTGAAAGTATGAAAGAAGCGATGAGCAACATGCAGAAACAAATTGACACATTGAAGAACAGAATGAAATCCTGACTTCTGAACTGACTGCAAGTGAATTAGACTACAAACACCAAGCTCAAGATTCTGAAGATACCATTCAACAAGTGACTGACACATTGAAAGAAGAAGAAAAGTATATCTCAGCCCTCACAGACGAAAATGCTTTCCTTAAGAGACTTGTTGACAGCGAGCAGGAGAAAGCTTCACACTTTGAAATTCCGGCTTTCCAGGAAAACAATCAGTTCTTGGCTTCCCAGATACAAGTCAACATTGCTCAAAATGAAAGCAGTGGTCAGGCTGCAGGTGACACCATAGTGAATAATCAGGCAGCGACACAGAGTGCAACAAACACTATTGCAGTAGTTTGCCCACTCGCTTGGTTTCACCATTTGGAGTAAAATAACTTCTCTTATAGTAGAATACAGTAAATACCATAGAAGTAGTCTAGTGGTGGCAATAATCATAATGTTGTATTTGCTGACCCAAGGACTCTTCACTGATGGCCATGTGACCATCAAACTGTATCCTGCCAGTACCCTGACTAGCTGTTGTGAAAGGAACATCAGTGTTTGCCCCGACTTTGGTAAATGGAGAACGACCATGATAATTGTCTGCAGTGGATATACAGCAGTGATGCATTGCCTACATGACAAGTGGGAAAGACTGGCAATTGTAACTCTGCAAATGCCATGGGATCCTGGAGGGAACAACTGTCGGAAATCAGATGTCTGTCAGCCTGAGGAGTGTCTGTTGCGCATGCATTGGTGCAACAGCAATACGACCCTTCTCAAAGTACAGAGATACTATAGGGAGAATAGACTGCTCGATCCCTGCCAAGTGACCTGTACCCTTGGGTCAGCTAACCCTGAGGTGACACAAGGAGAAACCAGGGAAGTCTCCAAAGACTTGTTTACTAGTGCCCTCTGGTTGGTTGACCCTGAGGTGATGATAGAGAAACGAACATAGGGAAAATACAGCAGATGTTTGTGCCCTTACTGTGAGCGATTGACAACCATGAGGGGGCATACCTTGTAGCTCAGCGAAGTAAAATGCAGTTGAAGACCAGATAACGTTACTGGACAGCGATTCGTACACAGGAGGGGTACGCCAAAGGTAGGGCCCTATGTGGTACTCGGTATACGGCCAACCGACTGATGCTCGGGAGGGAGGTAAATCTGCCCTCAGAGCTGATGCATAGCCAACCATGTGCCAGTTCAACCGAAGACTTAGGGCAATATGTACAGAACCTGGAACAGACACCCTGTTCTTTCTGGTTCCTGTCATTGTCGGTCAATACACTAAGCTATACCACAGAATTGACTGACCTTACCCGATGTACTGGAGAGGGACTCGTGCCTGAGAGGGGACTTACAGGCCGCAGAGGGTACGTGTTCTGAAGATCAACCAGTACACAGCCACCCATCTAAAGGGGGAGCTTATAAAGGGGAATGCCCCTAGTGACGGGAGCAACACCAGTTGGAAATATTCCGACTCGAAATAACAAGAAGAAAGACAACCCATCAAGAGGGGGGAGCTACCTCGGTAACGCCCTCAGTTACGGGAGCAGCACCGGTTGGAAATATTCTAACCGGGAAGACGCGTTCCCTGCCTATTTGATAAAAGGGGTTGGAGTGTAGTGTGAATAGGTGCGCCCCCCACGGCCCCTGCTGGTCGCCAAGGGATACGGCAGCCCCCTTGCAAAGCGGGCCACGAGATCACTCCAGAACGCACTAGAACCCTGACTGAACCATATCGTAATGACATAACTCTAAGCACACCGCATCTATCTATCTATAATATATCTATGTCTACAAGACTCATTGGAGCAAGACACAACTGTCTGAACAGATATAACATTCCTGTTTCGGAGAGAACCCCTTGCTCTAGGGTGAGTATATAACTCGGCGATCACAACAGATCTGAGGATCTGAATCTGAGGATCTGAAAAGTAAACTGTACCCCACAAGTACCACTGCGATATCACAGCTACAAGTGCGAGTACTCGCCGGACAGTTAATTATCGTCAATAACTGGCAGATTTGAAAGAAATGCTGTAACCAGAGTAAAGATTTGAAAGTTTGAAGGCATTTCCGACCGGTCGATGTATTTTTTTTTTGTTTAGGTAGATGCTTTATTTCGTTTGTTTCGGGCCACCGGTCGATTTTTCGTGTCATATCTTCATGTACTGTGGCCTCTCAGCTAGGCGACTGATGCCGTATGTTGTGGGTTTGAATCCGATTGAAAACTATCCGAATTTTCTACCCTGGGTAGGTAACACTGCTGGTGGACAGAATTGTCCCCGAGGTTATCGTTCGCCCAGTTAAAGCGATGAAATTCCTTTCTTCGCTTCGATAAAGTGTGTATGTGCGATGTAAGATAGTGAGCATGCGTGCGTGAGTGCTTCACGAACTCTACAACGTGTTGAGCGGTCTCAGTCGGAAAAATGTAACAACTTAGCCGGCTATTGAACCACTCTTTTTTGGGAGTGGAGATTTAGCCGAGTGGTTCTGTACTGTGGCCTCTCAGCTAGGCGACTGATGCCGTATATTGTGGGTTCGAATCCGATTGAAAACTATCCGAATTTTCTACCCTGGGTAGGTAACACTGCTGGTGGACAGAATTGTCCCCGGGGTTATCGTTCGCCAAGTTAAAGCGATGAAATTCCTTTCTTTGCTTCGATAAAGTGTGTATGTGCGATGTATGATAGTGAGTATGCGTGCGTGAGTGCTTCACGAACTCTACAACATGTTGAGCGGTCTCAGTCAGAAAAATGTAACAACTTAGCCGGCTATTGAACCACTCTTTTTTGGGAGTGGAGATTTAGCCGAGTGGTTCTGTACTGTGGCCTCTCAGCTAGGCGACTGATGCCGTATGTTGTGGGTTCGAATCCGATTGAAAACTATCCGAATTCCTTTCCTTTACAGTACCGAGGTTCGGCCTTCAGCCTCACGGTATCAGTCACTTCCCATCCGACGACGATCTACGAAACGCTCCGTGCGCCTGTGGCTATCACCTTATATCTGGTTCACGGCTTTTGCTCGCAGCGCCAGTTTTGTGATAGCCCGGTGTAAAGTTTTCTACTCACCGTAAGCTATGGTAGACGACTCTTCAGAACAGGGATGTCTTCTTCTGTTCAGACAGTCTTGGTCTCAGGCTTCGATGAGCGGAGAATTTACAGATTGGTCGGAGCGTGTAGCTGACGATGCGATCAGTAAGGCAGTAGTAGGAGAATCTGGCGATCTCAGATGCGTTTCTAACGTAGTCCCAGGACGCTGTCTCTGCTTTGGGTCGGCAGTATCCCGTAGCAACCAACAGGGGCCGCTGGGGCGCTACCATTCACACTACAACTAGCTGAGCAAACAGTCTCAAATGAAATTTTGCTCAGCTAATTTATCTCGTGTGCGGCAGGCTCAAACAACTATATTATGTACTTTTACTCATTAAAGACACCTTTTCCATTAATACTTTATTGCTGAAAACAGAAAACTTACAAAACTAAGAAAAGCTGATATCTTTCTAAAATTACTGTGATCCATCGAAGTTTAATTTTCTGCTGTAAACATTCATAAAAAGTCCCCCTATTTCTTTTTATGTTTACCAAATTTGTTTTATAGATCGTGATAAAGTGTTCTACTTTCTCTATGTTGCAAATAAAACTCACAAAAGTGTAAAGTTGCGTTGTTTCTAACGTCTACTTAAATAAATTTAAAACTTGGCTTCCTACAATGCAACAGATTCAGGTCAAAAGGAATTTGCTGACACAACATTTCTGTACTGAGAAAATGTACACAAAGTCTGACCAATGTCGGACCAAAAGGCACAATCTGAAGTATGAACCTATAAATGAATCCATTCTAAAATTTGTCATCACAATATAATGATTATCTTCCGACGAAATATTCTAAATTGTGTATCAACAGTGATTCTAAAGGAATTAAAATATATCTTGATAACCTATCCTTTCAGTCTGACAGTAACAAGATTCAGTATTGTCTCTAAAATCCAACCCCTCGAAAAAGGACAACACTAACAACTCCGTTTGTAACAAAATACGAAGTCCAAATGTGAAAACATGAATGATTTTACAGACAGAATAAGTCATACCTTAAATCTTCATGATCCATAATTTTAAAAATTGTAAAGAAACATGTACATATTATGAATGTAAGTACAAATCAGTTAAATAATCCACAGTCTTAATGATATTCATAGAAAATATATATTTTTTTCCAATGCTGATAAAGCATACAAAGTTTAAAGTGGCACTCACACTTGGTAACGTTTTTAAAGCACATTTTTTAATGCCAACGGTCAATATTTGACGAGACGACTGCGCGCGGATCGCGAGATATCGATAAAAACATGTCTTCAAAAAAGTAAAAGTTTGAATTCCGGTGGCCCACCTAAATTCAGCTTCCGAACATCGAACGTTCGGCACTGGGGCCATTGTCAACAAAGCTATGGAGTACGAGTCTACGCTGACGCTGCTGTACGCCACAGTACCACTGGCGTCGGCGATCGGTCATGGCCTGTGGGAGAAAGCTGAGTCTTACTGACTTGGCGTATAAACGAAAAACATTTTTTGTTGTAACACACCACATCCGCAGTCTGTATTCTAATTCGCCAATTGATAGTCACGTGGGATGCGGTTTTTTTGTGCTGATCCACGTAAACAACTTCATCAGGCATCATTTGTTTGAACTGTTGCCTGCCAGATATCAGTTCCGAAAAATGATGCCCACTGACGTCAAAAACGACATTGACGCGAACGCGGACCGATATGTAAACAAATATGTCGTCTGCGGCCGATCGAAACGATAGTCGAAAAATGTCTTGGTTTATCCTACTTTCTGAAGAAAAATTGAATGCTTTTGTTTCCAACAAGGACTCGATACGGTCAAAAACTATAATCAACGGTGTATTGAACGTTTTGCAGATCATTTTGGGAAAAACTTTTTCTTACTGAACCACTCCAACATATTACATCGTAGGTCTACATGCGACAGGTTTTGTGTGTAGTACATTCTTATGCATGGCTACGGAGGAGGTGTGTTACAAAACACATATTGACTGGCCATGAGGGCAACAGCATACGTCTTTAACCCCTCGGGCCTGTGAGTCATCCCCCAAAACAGAGTTTCCCTCGGCCTACGGCCTCGGGGAAACAGTCTGTTTTTGGGGGTTACTCACAGTCCCTCGGGGTACAGATGTATGCTGTTGCCCTCATGGCCAGTCTATATGGGTATACTGATTCCACCAGAATTGGCAAGGTGACTAGCACAGTTACGTGCGGTTTCGTTGATACATAGTGGCCGCCGCGTGATATGCATAGACTCATTCCACGCGCGCATACCACGCGAGGCGTACTGTGTGGCAGACGACAAAATGTAGTCATCGGAGGCGGCTAATATTTGACATGTAAAAACTGATGTTTATGTGGTATTGGTTAAAAATATAATACAACCGATTTAGAATAATGAAAACGACAAAAACTAAGGAAAAGTTTTTTAAAACCTTACCTGAGGTAAAGGCATGATGCTGTATATAACGTCTTCGCAGTGGGAAGTAAATTAATTGCGTCGTTCGAACTTATTGTAGACTCCCTAGAATATCGTCAATCAGCACAACAAGAAACCTTCGGGGGATTTAGAGTCAAAATTAGAACGATCGTAAAACTTCGGGATGTGAAAAATACGCTCGGGAAATGACATGTTTTTATCGATATCTCGCGATCCGCGGGCAGTCGCCAAGTCAAATATCGACCGTTGGCATTAAAAAAAGGCGTTTTTAAAATGTTACAAAGTGGGAGTGCCTCTTTAAGATAGTTTGCATTAAATCTCATTTAAAGTACAAGTTCAAAAGATAATCGTGCAGTAAAATACAATCCGCGCAATCTGCCAACTTTAATCAGCCAAAATCTAAACATATATTTTGCAGAAGACAGATCTTTTTTATCAAGAGTCAAAAGATGTATAAAATAAAATTGAAACGATCACTTACCATTGTTAGATTCGAAAATGTGATTGGAAAATGCAGAAGTAAAATGTCTAAAAATGTGCTAACAATATTAAAAATATCTACATGAAAAGTTCATTCAAAACCTTTGACCCGTGTTAAAAAAATCCAGTACAACTAAAGGTTCAGAAACATATCAAGTAATAAATCATTCTTGTTTCAAATTACTTTGCTAATCGTACAGCGCTGTGAGCGATGACATCAACTATATTAATATGAACATCATTTTTTTTCCGCTTCTTTGGTATACAAAAAAACCACACACAATCATACGAATGCATTCAAATCGCTTCAGCAGATAACTCTTTACAGTTCAACGATTACGGCACCACCTATCGGACACATGCCATGTCAGGGGCCGATGGTCAGTGCAACAGAATCACTCTCGGTTATGCCCTTTTGCAGACAGTTTACATCGAAATTTCCAAGCTGAAATATTTATCTTCAAATTCTTGCTTATGGAAGAAAGGGTAAAGGCTTAGGGACAAACATTTACATGCCTGTCCGCAATGTGTGTTCTGTAACATTTATCAGCGGCCCTTACAGTGGTTTGATATTCCGCCATTACGGGTAAACATACTACAGTCTGGTTCCCAAACCAGTTCTCCCCGGTAGTGGGCGTGGGGGAAAGGGGGGTTAGGTACCGGATATCCGTCTTGAACAGAATTTTGTTCAAGATGGCGGAGGTTAGTCACCTGACAGAACATGCTACCACAAATATGGCTGCTACCATGAAAACATCGGTCAAGAATCAACTGGATCAGTAAACCTGCTTCCTTAGTTCGAACACTGGTATCCAAACCTAATACATTTGCACAGGAGACGGGGAACATAAAGTGAAAGGATTAATCCAGAAGTACGGGGAAATAGAAAGTGTTTGATTCGTTTATTGCATTTCAAGGCCTCCGGCCCATCTGCAGAGGAGTTACACATAAAAAAAATGCAAATAAATTAAAACTTTTAAAAATGCATCAAATAATGCATATACATTAAATCTTAAAAATTTACAATACAAAAATTAACAAATCTGTAATTAACAATTTCTACTTTAAGAATTGTCTACATTTAACTTACAAAATATTTCTCTTCAACTGAAAAGCTTTAAATAGAAAAATACTATACTTACGTAATACACGTCCATCTGTGGAACGTAATAAAAGCTGAAACTTGCATATATTTGGATGAATACAGATATCTTCAGGTAATTTTGGTTTGATATTATGATACGTAAGACATTCCAACAAATAAGTAAACTCATCTTCGTCGACTTTGTTAGAATTACATATTTCACAAAATCTTTCAGTTGAAGCTAAACCAACGTCTAGCTTTTTCTATATTTAAAGGAAGGCATGAACAACGGAAATAAACATGCTATTGTTTGCGGCTTTTACAATTAATATTTGAAGAAATGGATTTCTGTGGCTCAAGGGCGCTCTTAAACTCAAAGTATGTACGAATTTTATGTCTTTTCATAATGGGAATTATGGGAATACGGGGAAATAGAGGTGATTGAAGGCAAACTTTGTTGGAACTGTGAACGACGATTGCTTTCGATGAATAGAATTGTAATGTCAGGCATCATGTCGACGTTATAAAAGTGTCAAAAGGTGGTACAAACAAGACGTTGGTGTCAAGTGAGCCTAAAAGTGCGAAACCTCCGAAAAAGTTACAAGTGTTACTTTCATCCAATCACAGCTTGTATTATTTTTACTCAATAGCGTCCATGTTTACATTTGCCGATACCTGACCCCTTTCTTTCTCCACGCCCTCTACCGGGAAAAACGGGTCTGGTAACCAGACTACATATTTCAACCGCCCTATCGTTGAACAAAGGTACGAAAAATAATGTTACGCAAAAAAGCCTGCTTTATATAAGTAAAAATCTTCCTATGTCACGCTAAACGAAACGCCGAAGCAATCTCTTACGCACTATTTTTCATCATAGCGATGAGGTCAACCTGCGGACGTATACAACATGAACAGTGTGTCTTGGGTTAGTAGCAGACTGAATGGACCGTGTTTCCGTTTAAATTCGTGAAATTCTGACCTTTTTTGAGTGATTGGAGTGGAATGTAAGAAATCATAAGTGTTTTGGACTACAGCCGACGTACAGTTAAAGTTTGAACATTGTATCTATTGATTTGCAGCAAATACGACAAGATTCGACAGCAATGATTTGATCAATAGTTTCAATGACTACAACTGTTTATACAATCATGTATAAACTTATCAGAAAACAACTTGTAAAAATATGACATTTCAACCGATCGCTTTGATTTTCACTTTCTCAGCTTCATTACATTCTGACGTGAAATTCTAACCCTAACATGTCATGGAAAATTTCAAGCATTTCCAAGAAAACCATGATAATGTTTACATTTTGCAATGCAATCATCTCAAACCGTTGAATACAAACAATACCTTCATCAATTTTCAAAAATATTCTTTTAAACAAATATAAAATTTCAACTGATCATTAAAATGTCCACTTTACTAGATCAATTACATCAAGACGTAAAATTCTAACCCAAACATGGCAGGGAAAATATCAACAATTCTCAGAAAAATGAGAATATTTGTATTCTTGCATTCATTACAATTGTTCTTCAACAAACCAGAATACAATTTCTTGACAGTTGTACAAAAAATTACTGTTTAAAAAAATACAAAATTTCAACCAATTGCTTCAATTTCACTTGGAGTCTTTTCTTTACGTCTTAACGTAAAATTCTAGCCAAAAATTGGCTGAGAAATATTGAGAGTTTTGTTGAAAAGAGAGGAATTTTCACTTTGAATGGTGCTGTTGTGCTGTAGAGTTTGTATTTGCTGTAATAGTCCAGTCAATCTACGAGATTTTGGCACCTAACCCACCACAAATTGCAACAGAATTTTTTTCTTCAGGATGCATTTTAATGAGGTGCCCAAAACAACATATTAAAAGTTTACTCGAATCCACCTTGGGGAAATATGTCTAATTTGCATAAATCAAATATGGCGGCCAACCATCCAACAAAATAACATAATTGGCTATATATCACATATTAAACAAGCTATTTCAGTGATTTCAAAGTCTGACACTAGTTATTTGGCTCAGGGAATCATTTTGTAGGTATAACGTTTCATATAGGCACCTCATTAATTTACATAATTCCAATATGGCGGCCAACATTCCTACAAAAGACATTTTCGGTCATATACCACGTATTAAACACGCTATTTCAGTGATTTTAAAGTTAAAAGTATATATCTTAGGCATGGACAAACGATTTTCGAGATGCTATGATTTGCATAGGTAATTAGTTAATTTGCATAATTCCAATATGGTCGCCAACATACCTACAAAAGACATTTTCTGTTATATACCACGTATTAACCCTTTAGGCGCCAAAGTCTATTTTTGTCAACTTTATAAAATGATACACAGCCAATTTTTCTGCTTTTTGCCAAAATTTTGATAAAAATATATAGCTGCTGAAAAATGATATCCATTTGGTCCAAAATTATGAAAAAACCGTACAGAAAAGTTCACAGAAATTAGTAAAATATTGCATTAAAATTTTGGTGTAAAAAATTACAGCAGTCAAAGGGTAAACAATCCATTTCTGTGATTTCAAAGTTAAAAGTGTATATCTTTGCCATGGACAAACAATTTTCAAGATGCCATGATTTGCATAGGTACTTCGTTAATTTGCATAAATCCAATAGGGTTGCCAACACACCTACAAAAGACATTTTCTGCCATATACCATGTATTAACCCTTTGGGCGCCAAAGTCTATTTTTGTCAACTTTATAAAAAGTACCAAAGTCAATTTTTCTTCTTCTTGCCAACATTTTGATTAAACTGCTGAAAAATGATATCCATTTGGTCCAAAATTATGAAAAAACATACAGAAATGTTCACAGAAATTGGTAAAATATTGCATTAAAATTTTGGTGTAAAAAATTACAGCAGTCAAAGGGTTGAACAAGCTATTTCTGTGATTTCAAAGTTAAAAGTATATTTCTTTGGCATGGTCAAATGATGTTTGAGGTGCAATGATTCGCGTTGGCACTTCGTTAATTTGCATAAATCCAATACAAAAGAAATGTTCTGTCATAAAATGTATTGAACAATCTATTTCAGCCATGTTGAAATTTAATTATATTTCTTGAGCATGAAGAAACACCTTTTGTGGTTCAATGCTTTTAAAAGACACTTTGATGATTTTCAGAAATTGAATATGGCTGCCAAATTAATTCCCAAATAGCTTCTAATAAGGTTATGGTAGAGTTTTTAGGAATAGGAATATCAAGAAAAAACTGTCAAGAGGGCACTGCACCCAACGCACTGTATTTTGTTCAAAATATATTTTTGCAAATATTCTTCCAATTTTTTATTAATTTGTTAACCCAAGATTAAAAATTGGTTAGGTTCACCTTTTAGCTTGGCAAGCAGTCGTAAGTTGCATGATATAGAAGGGTCAATGTATGCAAATGTATGCAAATCACCCGAGTTCCTGCTTCCCTTTTATCCGAATTTCAAGATTTCCAAAGAATATAAGTCTGTTCTGGCTGGGTCATATTTTCTGAAATTTTCGTATTATGTTTTTCAATGCTATATAACAAAACAACTATTTTGTTTTGCAATAAAATTCTTACATTTTGAATTAGAGGCATTTTTATTTTGCTAACCATGATTTTAAGCACTTTTTTAAAGTCAGTCGTTCAGACCATGCCATTTTAGAATGAGGATATACTCTTGTTTCAAATGAAATATTACATTTCACAAAATAGTTTGTACGGGTTTCCTTGTCATCTTAGATGAGAAATATTCCTTCGGAAAAAAAACTGTGTTGGCAACATGCAGCTCCACATTAAGTCCTTGAACATTTATTTTTAAAAATGTGGAAACTGTACAATAAATTTACTTACAATAACGATCCATTGACGAATAAAAGTTCATTTTAATAGGTGTATGTGATACCTGAATTCGTTAAAATACCCTATAAATATATTGTATTTTGAAAAGAATGTTAAAGCAAATTTGGTAGACTTACATATATGACTTCCTAAGGGATTAAAATACGTATATGTTGATGTGCGTTTATTAATGAGATGTAAGAAAGTCATGCAATTTTAATTATTTGTGATTTTTCTAAATATGACAACCTTAAATGATTGTTAGTCATCTAATAATAATCTCTTTCTGAATATAACATTGGATTCATCTGTGTCTGGCATTATTTGTGATTTTATAGGTGCTTTATACTCTACAGTGTTAAAACATGTAATCTTTAATGTTTACTGTTTACTGTTTTAAAAAAGTCGTGGACAAAATCTTTAGTTTCTAATTTAGACTGAAACCCTTCCTTATGGACGAGTGCATCTTTGGTACATCCCCCTAGACGATAGGCAAGAAGTCATCACATATAACAGCAAAAATTCAATAAACACAACAAAGCTAATAAAAATGCAAAAAGTAAAATAATGTGACCAAAAATAACACATGCCACAATAACGACAAATTAAAACTTAGCGCTAATGCAAACAATGTCAGACTCTTAAAAAGTTGATCAACACACAAACTCACAAAAATTGAAAATTGCATGCTTAGCAAAGACTTAAAATTAATTCAAACAACTCATTAGCCCAACAGAATCCAACTGTTACACGATACAAACATGTACATTGGAAAAATGACACTTGGAAAAATGACTCAAGATCCAACACACAAACTCACAAAAATTGAAAATTGCATGCTTAGCAAAGACTTAAAATTAATTCAAACAACTCATTAGCCCAACAGAATCCAACTGTTACACGATACAAACATGTACATTGGAAAAATGACACTTGGAAAAATGACTCAAGATGTACTTCTTTGCATTGTGTAATAGTTGGATTCTGTGTTTGGATTAATAGTAAGTCTTTGCTAAAGCATGCAGTTTTCAGATGTTTTTGAGTTTGTGTGTCCATAAAGTTGTTATGAATCTGACATTGTTTGCAATAGTGCTAAGTTTCAATTTGTGTGTATTACGACATTTTTTATTTCGGTCATATCATTTTTTCCTGTTTTTTTTAGCTTTGTTGTGTTTATTGTATTTTGCTGTTATGTGTGTTGACTTCATGCCTATCATCTAAGGGATCTTATAAAGATGCACCCATCCATAACAAGGGGCTTCAGTCTAAATTAAAAACTAAAGATTTTGAACACGTCTTTTTTTAACAGTAAACATTACAGATTACATGCTTTGTCACTGTAGAATGTTAAACACCCTTACAAATTACGAAAATGCCGCACACAGATGAATTCAATGTTATATTTAGAAAGAGAATATATCATTCAGAAGACTAACATTCATTAACAGTCGTCATATACAGAAAAATAAAAACAA
The DNA here is from genome assembly GCA_001465055.1 of Ptychodera flava. Classification (NCBI taxonomy): domain Eukaryota; kingdom Metazoa; phylum Hemichordata; class Enteropneusta; family Ptychoderidae; genus Ptychodera; species Ptychodera flava. The sequence continues at coordinate 39,710 of LD526787.1, forward strand.
TAAAAAAATGAATGTCCAAGGACTTAACAGTTTCTTCTTAATAGTTTCCTAGTGCTAAAAACTATACCAAAACCGTTATATATTAGAAGCTATTAAGCCATGACGCATTAATATGGCAGCCATATTTAATTTATGCAAATTATCAAAGGGCCTTTGTAAAAATTGATCCACTAAAAGTGTTTCTTCATACCCAAGAAAAATATTAAAACTTTAAAATCAAAGAAATAGCTTGTTTAATGCGTGGTATATGACCGACAATGTCCTTTGTAGGAATGTTGGCCACCATATTGAATTTATGCAAATTAATAAATTACCTATGCAAATCATAGCATTTTAAAAATCGTTTTTCCATGCAAAAGAAATGTACTTTTAACTTTAAAATCACTGAAATAGTTTGTTTAATACGTGGTATATGGCCGAAAATGTCTTTTGTAGGAATGTTGGCCGCCATATTGGAATTATGCAAATTAATGGAGTACCTATAAGGAACGTTGTACCTCCAAAATGATTCCCTGGGCCAAATTACTAGTGTCAGACTTTGAAATCACTGAAATAGCTTGTTTAACATGTGATATATAGCAAATTATGTTATTTTGTTGGATGGTTGGCCGCCATATTTGATTTATGCAAATTAGACATATTTCCCCAAGGTGGATTCGAGTAAACTTTTAATATGTTGTTCTGGGTACCTCTCTGAAATGCATTCTGAAGAAAAAAATTCTGTTGCAATTTGTGGTGGGTCTAACCCTATTTTGACTGGACTATAATACTTGTATAATCTTCTCATTTTTCTCACTTGTAAATTACACGCACAGTGTTATCAATGTAATCTGTATAAACTATTCTACCGTCTGCAAAAACTGCAATGAACCCAGGCATTCCATCTACAGTTACATTTGTCAGGTATTCACCCTGTGCACTAAAGATCTTTACTTTATTCTCATCTGCTACATAAATATTTTCTCCAATTGCATCAAAACTGACTCCATTTGGATCTACTAAGTGTTCATGTCCAAATGTGTGCAATGTGTTGAGATTACTGTCCAAAACATAGATACAATGTTCATCTTGACATGACACTATGAGTTGATATTTGCTATTCATGGTAATGTAGGGTGTACTGAGTTGTTTACTTGAAATCATTTCACCAGCCTTGCTGTATTTTATCACACGGCCATTCCAGTCTGCTACAAAAACAGTGTTGTCTGGACCAAGACATATCTCAGGTGCTTTCACTTCATCAATATATATTATTTGTTTCAATCTACTCTTTGCATCGCACAAAAGAATGCAATTGTTGCCATCGTCGGCAATGTAGTACAACTTTGTTTTAGACATTTTCACATCTCTTGGTCTGAAAATATTTGGCAAGCCATGAAAAGTGATTGTTGATATGATCTGTGCAGTGTCTGCTGTTACTGTCTTCACACTGCCAGGCTTGTCACCGGGTCCATTGTCACTGACAACTACTTGTCTATTCTGGTTTATTGTCAATCCCCGTGGATCCCAGAATTCTCCTGGTCCATTGCCGTGCCTTGAAAAATTTCTGACTGTGTCTTTGGGAACAATACCTGCCATTACAAATGTAGGTCAAAGGTCATCAAAGCAGACCACCTTCACAAAATCTACATTTTGTAATCAAAACATGACACTGTTACCATGGCAATAACAGAAAATGACTTACACATCAAATAATAGTCCTTTAGACCACTGTTACTATGGCAACATGTTTTGAAACCATATTTTCATTCTTTTTTGTGAAATATTACTGCTTTACAAAGAAAAAGTGAATGTAACGCATCAGTTGACCATTTACAAGGAATAGTTTGTTAAGAAAGAGATCATTCACTCGCAGGTGTTCTTAATCAGGGCTCGAAATTAACTTTTTACCCCGGTAGTCCACTTGGGCTACCATTTTCTGAAGTTGGTAGCCCAGTGACGATGGCTGGTAGTCCATGAATATTTTAGTTTAAGGACACTGTACTCGTCCGAGTATAAGCCCCCGGTTCAAAAACACAAAATAGAAGTAAAAGTAGTCTGGGGCTTCCACTCGAGAAACCCCATGTAATGTTATGTGTCACGAACACTTAATTTATGCTAATTTATGTACATTTTAAACTTTTTCTATCACTTTCAAAATCGGCTTGTACATCCAAAGAGCTTGTAACTTGAGTAAAGGAAAACAAAGAAAAAATATTTTTATGATCTTTATGAACTGGCATGCCGTGTTACACCCGAGTCTCTCCATACAGACCGTAATACATTGATATTGATCAACAACCATAGATAAAAGACAGTGAAACTCAGCCACGACTTCCAAGCTTAACTGACACAGTGTTTTATATTACTATTTCAAATCAAACTGATAATACAATCTCTGGATACAGAAGTGACAGTTTTGTGAAACTTCAGCATCAAAACACCAAAACTTGACACAAGTACGTCGTGTATACTGGCGATCAACAGCATAGTCCGAACTTGCATGCAAAGACTGCACATACACGGAAAAGCAACTCAACATTCTAGTATCAAACGCTCTGCATCTTGTTAAACAACAATATAGCAGTGAAAATTGTAATAGTCAACAGAAAAAAACACTTCACGAATGAAAGGATAATTGCTTCAAACAAATGAAACTGCATGTTGACTGCATTTGGCTCGTCCCAAAGTGACGGATATCGCACGCCAAGTATTTCATGTCCCAGACTTTGGTAGTCCACGTGGGCTACCATTTCATGGACTTTGGTAGCCCCAGGGAAAAGTTGGAAGTCTGTGGACGCGGGACTACCGCTAATTTCGAGCCCTGTTAATCTTTTGCTAATAAGCAGTTTAAATTGGATTATTCTAAAGAAGCTCAGTACTTCCATATTTATTGACGGATTTTGATGAAATTTGATAAAGTGGATCTTTTTTTCGAGACCCTGATACTGTAATGGTGTTCTTTCAGAAAAAGGTTTAATTTATGCACATAAATTATTTAATTAGGATAATTATGAAAAAAGGATGAATATGCATCTTTGTCAGTTTTGGATGGATTTTGACCAAATTTGAAACAGTAGATCTTTTTCGAATAGCTATTTTTGTAATGTTTTTGGTAAAATATTAATTAATTCAAATTACAAAAGAGGATACAATTTCTTCAAATTGGATGGATTTTCTCCAAATTTGAAAGAGTTGATATTTATCTAGACCATGATGCTTTGATGTTGCTTTTTTACCAAAGTTTTAATTCTTTTCCAAACATCTCATTCACTTACAACTCTTCTGTCAAAATGTAGACACTGATCAAACTAGTAGTTCAAGTATATTTCCCGAAAGACCTGGAAATTTTTTGAACTTATAATCAACATAATATTAATATATGAACTTCCTGATTAGTTTGAACAGGCATTGAAAAGACTTCTTTTCCTTAAATATTCTTATCTTTTATCACACTTTAAGCAGTGTATCTCCATACACGTTTGGACTATTAAATTAAATTAAATGGTATTTTAATGAGTTAATCATTTGAATAGTTATGTATTGATACAGATCGAGCTCAGAATGAACTTTGCTCAGGTTTTTGTAGGCATTATTACCATTATTACCACATTTTTCTATGGAAATGAGTCATTAATCATGATAACAGTCGAAACATTAACTAGTGCTGGAGAATTTATGAGATTTTGATAATACTTAAAAACCTGATTGTGACTTACATCCATCCTTCTGTTTTTTGATCAGATAAACAAGGCAAATCATTTAACTGACCAACCCTGAAGGTAATACAATATTGTAGGTCTTCCAGTATTTGAATAGACGTTGTTCAAACTCATTGTGAGATATTATTACAGAGCTAGAGGTTTAAAGTTTGTATCTGACTCTTCATATATTATTCTATTGAAAACAATATAAGAGTATTCTTCCTAGACTTTGGCGAAAATCTACCATTCATCTCAACTCACATTTTACGGACTTTTGCAATATTATCAGATGACACTATTTTACATGTGGCATAGCCACAAACTGATGATGTCGAATCGCCGTACACAAAACACAGACACCTTGTATTTATGGCACTGAGCACGGCTATTTTACGTCATCAATCTGTGGCTATACAATTTGTAGGGTGGCTATTTGTGGCTATACAACGGTACCTTTCAGTTGACACACTGTCAATTTTCTGCAAGTTGGCTAATTATATATTGATGGGATTTTGATCAAATTGGAATGTTCCTTTGATATTGAAAGGATTTTTGATCAAACACTGCAGTTCCTTTGATATTGATAGGATTTTTGATCAAACACTGCAGTTCCTTTCATATTGATAGGATTTTTGATCAAACACTGCAGTTCCTTTGATATTGATAGGATTTTTGAACAAACACTGCAGTTCCTTTGATATTGATAGGATTTTTGATCAAACATTGCAGTTCCTTTGATATTGATAGGATTTTTGATCAAACACTGCAGTTCCTTTGATATTGATAGAATTTTTGATCAAACACTGCTGCTCTTTCAATATATAGGATTTTTGTTCAAACTTAGTTGTTCCTGTTTTGATCAGACTTGACCATTTTATCTCTGTATGCATTTTTACAGTTCTGTGTTGGGTCTCTGCATACATTCTGAGATTAATGATGTTGGTTTTATAATAAGGTAGAACGTAACCCAAGAACCCTGGACTCTCAATACTTTTCTTTTCTAATCACCATTTGTGGGGGCTATTTTTAAAGCTCTTGGAGAAAATAAATATTTCATCGTCTCATTTTTTTGAAATTCCAAAATTTTATTTTTCCCCTTAGAGTTAATACAGGGACGGTTGTCATATTGAATTTCGAATATTGCAAAATGTTAAGTAATTTGTTTTGCTAGTTCCAAACTTCGTTGATTTTGTAAGAGAATTGCTGAAAGTTTCATTTAATAAAGTTTGAGAAAAAGTTTAAGTCTTTCACTTTTGAGGCGCATGCTACCTTAAGATTTTCTCACATTTTCAAACTGGTTCAAACAGTGTACCTGCATGTCGTATAGTCGTTATCAATTTTTTCCAAGCTTAATCATAACGTTCATTTTGCAATCAATCAATCAATCAATCAATTAATCAATTAATAAATCATCACAGTTTATATCATCAATATTCAGAGCTACAGGTTCTGCTGTGTGACACACAGCTACTGTATGGTCTGTTGAAGGCATGAGTTTTCACTTTTTCTAGTAAATATTTGCAATCTTACAATGTAGGTTGTGGATATTCTGATATTCTGGTGGCAGTCAGAAGGGTACGCGCGCTCGTTAGAAATTTCGCGGAAAAGGAAGTGATTTTCGTTGGACATCACGGAGACATCTAGGTCCGTGAAATCGAGAAAAAGATCTGCGGACTCCGAAAAAGTCGTATTGCCCGAACGTCCATGTAGTGCTGACTCCAAAAAGTTAGTCGAGAACTGTTTTCGAACGTTGATGGCGCACACAACATGGCGGACGGCAGTCAGAAGATCGTCGATGGTGCGTAATTTACTCATTTTTAACATAAATATCAGAAATTTCAACCAAATAATATACATCATTGAGTGAGGCCGAGGTCGATGTTTTATTATGTGAAGTTTCAGAGTTCAACGTGAGATAATTACAGAGAAATTCGTGTTCTCATTTTCCAATCGACATTTCCGCAAAGAAAGTCCGATAAATGGTTCACAGAAATATTGAACGACCAAGTATGAAAACCTATCACCTTTAGTTTCTTACGATACTCGTCATACCGCTAAATGTAATTATATCGATATGTTGATTATTTAAACCAAAGATGTTAGTTGCACGAACAGTGCAGAGTTAGTTACTGAATGAGTCATAGGGAGCGATATATTGTAAAAAAATAATTAGAATAACTGAATATAATACATAAAATTCACAGGGAATTTGCCCAAATATATCATTTTCTTACCAAAAAAACCCAAATCAGACAGAGCTAAAAATTTATCTTTGTTGCCCACAACTTGTTTATTGTACACAGAACACGGTGAAGACTGTTCAATCATTTTAGAATAGATATTTTGATAGCCAATGGAATCCTGACTCCATGTCAAGGTGCACATGTTTATTATGTTAGAAAATAAATGCATGTGCTTCATCTGTGTACTGTAGTTAATAATTCAAGATTACAACAACCTATCCTTGTTTATCTGCTCTTTATAAAATGTTAGAATATGAATTAGATGCAAGTATACCAGTTCCAGAGTTCTGTATGTAAAATATATTTTAGACATTACATTTAACAGAGAATAAAAACTTTGCCGTGTTAATCAGGATTATCATCTAGTCATTGAACACCCATGTTTTTAGCTATTGGCTGAATCACAAAGCAAGCATCCAACATGATAAATATACCATACAAGCATTATAAGATCCTTATTTTCTTCTTGGGAACATTAGGGAAAAAGCCAGTCAGAAAAAGGAAATCAAGACTCTTTCTGTCTCTAGATAGATATAAAAGGAAGAAAACAATTTGTAACAATGGTAAGGGTTTTTCGCTTGTATTTGTATGTACATTTTAGTCTGAAAGTTATGGTGATATGACAGAATGTGAATTAGGATATTTTGACCAGGAATAAATCACATTTTGGAGTACTCAAAGGAAGTAATATTCTACAAGTTAACAGATTTAACTTTATCACAGCTGTGGTTATGTGCAGTCTTTAAAGGACATCACTGAAATTGTCTTTTCTACCCACATCATAAACTGCTCTAAATTTCTTTACAGATGAGGAGGACGATGAGGATATGGATGTTCACTGTATAAACTCAAATCTAAAGTTTTGGTAGACAAACTGCAGTAGTATATTTAGTTGAGACAACTGCACAACTTTGAGATGCTGTCCTTTGTTTTTATGGGCAATGTTAGCAATTCCTGTGTAAAATCAAAATTAAAACACTGAAAAAAGCTTGTATTAAAGATTCTTTTTAAAGGGGAAGTTCATCTAGGATGATTTTTACATAATGTGGTAGCTCTGTGGTCATTTACCCCAGAAAAGCTATTTTCACCATTTATAACTCGCCCGATTTTTTACGAAAATGATAAAAATAGTACAGGAAGTTGCCCATGTAATTTGAATCATGGGATAAAAGCCCCAAGCTTGGAGCTTGCATCATGTGATATGGAAGGGACCATCTTTGGAAGGGGTATGACCCCACATTGTCCACTCACAGTAACACAGTAGTAAACAGCAACACAAAATCTGACAGTGGACAGTTTATTATAAGTGATTCATCGTTTATGCAAGGATACTCAGTATAAACAAGAGTTATGTAAATACGCACAGCCTGGTTTAAGCATGGGTGAGTGGACAATGCCATACCCACGGGAAAATGGTGCCTTCCATATCACATTATGCAAGCTCCAAGCTTGGCGCTTTTTCCCATGATTCAAATTACATGGGCAACTTCCTGTACTATTTCTATCGGTTTTTGTAAAAATCGTGCAAGTTATAAATGGCGAAAATAGCTTTTCTGGGGTAAATGACCACAAAGCTAGCACATATGTAAAAATCATCCTTTGTGAACTTCCCCTTTAACAGTAGTATAGTCTCAGCTATACAAAAGTGATCAGTATTACAACTGCATAGCATCGGTTGAGACACCATGGAAGGTTTCGCGCTTGGCTGTAAGGTAGAAGCTCTTGACGATGGTAACTGGTGGTCCAAAGGCATTGTGAAGGAAGTGATTCAAAACGAAGGGACATGCACGTATCTAGTTGGGTTTGATGGCTGGTCGGCCAAAAAAAAGTCAAACTGGACTCCTCGAACAACAGAAAACACAAAACTCGAAAGCTATCTAGAAGCGACAAAACTCGCACTTCTAGAGATACCCTTTAAAACAAGGAAACAGAACATGTCGCGTGTTCAAAGAATCGCGATAAACAAGCTTGCAAACACTAGGCTAATTACAACAAGTCATCGAAAGATGACACAGTCCCCGCTGTTTACATTGTTTGGAATGTTTAGTAGCTGTAAACTACTGATAATTGTGTTAATGTTGAATTCTGAGTATCATAAGGCGATTTCTGAAATGTCTTGATTGTTTCGTTTTTACATCATTTCACCGCTTGGGGTTGCTGCCGGTGGGGGTGGATGATTTTATTGCGTCTGCAAGGAAATGTGAACAATGGTCTGTCGATAGGCAATGGACAGCGGTAGCGACCGATACAGCTGTAGAGCGGC
>LD526787.1:53415-67129 GCA_001465055.1 Ptychodera flava
TCATTCTTGGAGTCTTGTCCTTGAGTGAGTGCATGAATCTTCATTTACGTTTCCTTTTCTTTGTTATTTTTGGCTGTGAAAAAGATTGAGATAGAAAAAAAACATAAACACCTCACTGAACGTGCAAAAAATATGTCCATTATAAAAACATATGGATACAATGTTAATAGTATACTTAAAATTGTTTTCCACTACAATTGAATAGTTTTTCTTAACAACAGCAAATTTTCAAATAACTGAACATGTATCCATGCAAAAACAACCTACCTCATTTGTTTTGCGAGATTTGTGCAAGTTTGCATATAGCTTTCTTAACATTTCCTCTTCTTCTGGGGTTTGTGTGGTCTCCTGTGTGCACTGTTCATGCCACTTCTTGAAGTGTTTTGGTAGCCATGTGCTGCACCTCTTTTTCTTAAATGGCCTTCTTTCCTCTATGATGTAAAATTTCCATCCATTCATGTCAGAATCAGAAATCTGCACAAGAAATTGTAAACATTTTATGAGGCAGGCACATGCGGAAAAAATAAGGGAACAATTGGAAAGCATTTCAGAAAGAAAACAAAACCCTGGTTGAATGGAGAGTCATGTTCCCAGTTTCTAACAAGGGCAGTAAGGTACATGGCAACAACCACATACAGAACATTTTCTGAAAGCAGGGAACAACTGTATTATTCCTCTGAATTTGCAAATTTGGAAACTTTCTTGAGATTTCTGCGAATATATGCACCGTCATTGCAGTTATTTAAGTGTCCTTGGTGACATTTTCTACTGGGAGCATGTGGAATTGCTAAGAAATTGTTCTATCAACTCTGCCTGTGTACACTAATGCCCCTTTACTGTGCAGTTGTACACTATACACTCCAAGTCATTATTTCCAAATGTAAATCATGAGTGATTTTGCTGGTTCATGAAAAAATATTTACAACTTCAATCAACACATGTCAGATCAGTGATATTTTAATGCAATATTCCTTCTCAGACAATTTTAGGAATACAATCCAAACATAAGTTATCTATCATGTTAACCTTAAGTTTGTATCCTTAGTTATGCAGAAAACGGTTTATTTACTTTGAAGATTTGAAAGACTGATGTACCTTTCCTGTGTTGTACAGGGAGTTTATTGTACTTTCAAAGTCGCCCAGCTTGACCCTTTCCAAGTTTGGTTGTAATACACTGGGTACTGAACCAGAATTCGGCAGAGACCAGAGGAATGTGCTGTCTGTTCCGCTGCTGTACGCTGGCAGCTTCCAATCATTATCAGATGCCCAATCCTTATACTGCAGTCGTAGATTTCCCGAAGACCTATCTTTGGTGAACCTGTATGCATGTGGTGTTGAATGTCCAGAGATGTTGTTGATATGAGGATCCAAAAATGCAGTTACATCAATAAGCTCTGTCAGTTCTTCTGCAACAGCCCCATCATAAGCCCTTGATATCAGTTCCTTCAAACTTGCCATGGTTTTACAGTCTTCCTTGTCAAGGCGTTGTGATATCTTCATCAACAGAAAAAAAATGTATAATAAATGATAGATGCAGTATGTTTTTGTTTTGCTTTTTAAATGGGAAGGTCAATGCATACATCTGCGATTATCTTTATTGGTTATTTTAGTCTTCACGTTTGGATGATTAACATCGCTCATTCAAAATATTTGTGCTCTTTTTTGTCACCAGCGCTTTTCAGCAGCTAACAGTTGAATTGTTTAGACATTGTTAATAATTTTAAAACCGAATCATACATGAACTATCAGTGGGTGAAAATTGGCTATACAATTTTTAGAAAGTTATGCAATGTTTCTAAAGACAGTTTCATGTCTTGTTGGCCAGCATGTCAGCAATTGTTTAGTATTGTCTGGAATAACAGAACTACTTAATAATAATCAATAATACACCAAGAGCAATGTTCACTGACTACGTACTGTACTACCTATGCCACTGAATTGGCTGATCGCACTGTCCAATACTGTGATTGTAAACATTTAATTTGAGTATAGATAAACTGCCCCAGGTGACTGGTAATATCAGTAAAAAAGTCAAATCCCTGACATTTACAGTGAGAATTTCCACTTTCACACAGGAATGTGATTGATGTGATCACAAAAAATGTTACATGGTATTACTCCATCACATTGCTGATGGTATATGATGTTATACGGTGAGCCACATCACTAACACTGATCTACATTTCAACCACCTTTCACGTCGGATGGAACAATCGATAGAATACATGCTTTTTCCGTCAACTTTAAAATATTCCCTCTTCCAATTAAAAAAGAATTTGTGAAACCAACAAAACCTTTAGATCGAGCTTTCTTTGAAAAGAAATCTTAAAACAGCATCATCACCATCCTCTTTCTTGGCAACCATTATTGCTCAGATGACCTGCATGACATTAACCTATTTTTGCATGTTTTATATATGTCATTGTTATACATTAATGGGCCAATCACAAAAGGCAACACATTAAAATGACAGCAGCAATATGGGTATTTAGAATCTGTTATTGTGTTCATAGTACATGTGTACACAAGAAACTGCTGATTTGAATTGACAGGCCAGCCATAGAATTCTTTGATGGTGAACAGTAGCCGGGTCAGGTAATTTAATCATCTCCTGGCATCTAAGGACAACACTATAATAATAATGCATACATTCGTCATGGTGCCTGTAAATTGTCCTTATTCTAGGTTTGCATGAATTCGGTCCAGGTATAGCTTTGAAGTAGCTACAGATGTAGGGATTGTACTTTCACCATAGGACTTAAAATACAAGTGTTATCAGTAGATGCCTTTGTTCCATTTGCATACCAATTTTAATGCCTTTGTAATATGGATCTTTATCAATGCAACATTTTGTATGACCAAAAACATTCATCAATTGTAGCTAGTGACATCTTCACTCTAAAGGCCCTTTTAGCGATCCCTGGGATTCCATCTCCTAGTCTGTAAGAGGATTATTGGGGTGTGATAGCCTTTTGTTTGCCATTGAAATTGTAAGCCAGTTTTTTAATTTTCTGATGAGACAATCTGATACCAACACAGACATCTAAGCCTATTAAAAGGTACTATAAAACAAATCCAATGTTTTTCATGGTGAAGTTGGAGCTCTAGAGCGGAAAATGCAATGAAAAGGTTAAAGGACAGGGATTTGAACCCAAAGATCAAGTTCATTTTAGGCTGTAAGAGGAATATGGAGTGAAACTGTAATCTAATAAGTAGATTTCCTTGCAAGTCAAACTGATACTAGCTCAGGCCTTTAACAGTGCACATTCCTGTGGCAGATAAATACATGTACAAAGAGGCTACATGTATTCCTTACCTTGCTGAAGAACTGGTCCACATCTTCGTGTGTGTGCCCCTGCATCAAGTAGGCTACCTCTATCTGTGGATATAGGGCAAACATTTCAATTTAATAGTAAAAACGCAATGCTGCATTGGTATGTTTATGATTATTTAGGTTCTATAAGTACACAATACTGGAATGCTGAACCTACATTGGCATTCACTAAATTCAAATTGTCCATACAATAATGTAAATATGAAACTCTCAACCCCTCCTAATAATTTATTACAACCACAGTATTAATGCTGGCATCTTTAGTACATACAGGTATTAAACGGGGCTCAAAATAATGCTTGTGTCTGCATGTCCCTGACAGGTACTTTGAGGCCCTGGACAAGCAGTTGTGGAAAGTGCTTGTCCAGGTGCATAGGTGGAATTTTCAGCTCTCAATGACCATTTAAATCTTTTTTACTACTGTAGATAAGACAATTTCAATCTAAACAACATTAGAAATTGAGACCATGATCTCGACATTGAAAGATCAAAGGCAAAATACAAGATATTGACAATTATTTCAACACTGTTCATGGGAGACAACCATATTCAAATCTTTGAAATCACATTGTTCAAGCTGTTTTTGCCTTATCAACAATTAACCCCATTAACAACAATAAATTCTGTCAATCAATATAACTAGCGTTTTTGGCAGTGGTATCAGCTATCATACAAAACTGAGATTGGGCCTGTTCAACAATATTGATTGCTAACCTATCAAAAGAAATGCTACACAAAATAAATTTAATTTACTTTCTTTTGTCTGTTTTCTCAGCAGAGTAAAATTTTATAATTTTGTAGGAAAAGACAGAATTTTTTTTGACAGGTAATTTTTTGAATGTGACAGTTACTTTTTTCTCCCACTTGTCCTATGGACCGAAGGTTGAAGAAAAGTATATGAAGCCTGCTAATGAAAGGCTTTTAAAATGGCTACATGTATATTTGTTGAATCTGTCAAGCATGCACAAACTAAATACAGCAACAGAATCACACTTGCTACAGTTGTAACAAGTCCACAAGAATGATGTCACAGAAAAAAATTACCTCTTCAAATATGTCGCTCATTACAAGATAACCAAGCAGAGCAAAAACATTCCTGTTTTTGCATTCTCGCCAACAATTATCCATCTGCAGGTACATCACTGGTGGTAACTGGTTGTCATACTTCTGTGAGAAGAACAAAAAACATGTTACATACAGATACATTCAGATTAAGTAACAATTATACAAAATGCATTTGCGCATGAAGTTTATCATTGCAGAGACTGGTATAATGGCTAACGACTACTACTGTATTTGTCAAAAAATATTTCTTTAGTTTGGTAACATGAAACCGGGCTAACATAATTTTAGTCCCATTTATGTATATTTCTTTAGTGCCCTTCAGCATGCATTGTTATAACACACCTCATTTGCAGCTGTACTCTAATTTCGCCAATTGATAGTCGCGTGGGATGCGTTCTTTTTGCGCTGATTTACGTAAATGATGCCCGCTGACGTCAAAAACAACATTGACGCATGCGCAGACCGGAATGTAAACAAAGATGTCGTCTGCGGCCGATCGAAACGATAGTCGATAAATTTCTAGGTTTATCCTACTTTCTGAAGAAGAACTGAATGCTCTGATTTCCAACAAGGACTCGAAACGGACGAAAACTATAACCAAAGGTGCACTGATCGTTTTGCAGAAGTATTGCGATCCTGTGCAACATATTAGCCTACATGCGACAAGTTTTGTGTATTGTACGTTCTTATGCATGACTGTGGATGAGGTGTGTTATCAAACACATATTGACTGGCCATGAGGACAACAGCATATGTCTTTAAGCCCTTGGGCCTGTGAGTCACCCCCAAAAACGGACTGTTTCCCTCGGCCTTCAGCCTCAGGAAACAGTCCGTATGCTGTTGCCAACATGGCCGGTCAATATGTGTATACTGTCAACCAGTCAATCACTCTTAACTATATCTTTGTATGCTACCCAAAAGACATACTGCAAAGAAATTATTCCTGTGCCTTAATAAATCAATTGGCAAATATACGGTAAGAATGAGTGATTTCAAAATCATAAGCATATTTGCATGTTTCCTTCAGTGCCAAATTAAATTTTGTAGTTACCTTTGATACTTTACTCAACGTCTGGAGTAGGACATTTGATGTTAGATTTGAATCATGAGGCCATTTGAGTGTGTCAATGTAGGCTGTAGCCATGCCTTCTCCATGAACAAGTACTCCTGTCACATGTGTCTTCAACTTCCACAAGGGCCAGTTTTCCTGTTGATGTTACTTTATATGTTAAACCACCAAAAACTAGACACACACCATACGTACACTATACAACACATGCACATTGACAGTGTTCATCATGATGACAGTGTACACATGTACACATGCACATTGACAGTGTTCATCATGATGACAGTGTACACATGTACACATGCACATTGACAGTGTTCATCATGATGACAGTGTACACATGTAAACATACAGTAGGCCATGTTCATGTATGAATCTGACATACTATTGCATGGTAACATGATTGCTCTGAGGAGAATATTCTGCACATTTCAATGAGCAGGCCAACATTATGACGAGTTTATATGGGTAGCAATAGACTACAGTTACACATGAAGGTAGCGAGTCTTTCTCTGATTGCAAATTACACATTCTGCTTTGAAAGTAAGATATTTGGATCTGTTACTGCATGATACTTCAAGAATCACTTTGCAGTTGTAAATGCAGTTTTCGATCCATTTTTGAATATCAGTAATTAAAAATTTTGGCTTCACTTGCCAGCTTTGATGGTCATACAGATAGTTTGATTACATAAAATGGACACTGTTAATCATCGCTATCATTATCAAACACCAACAGACCATTGCTGTTTCATCAAATGAAGTCTTATCTTTCAAGGTATCAATATACCATGGCTAAGATTAAATGTGGTTATTCTTGAAAATTTACATTCATTATTCCATTGTGTACTGATACTAAATTTCCTCACCTTAGTAACTTTTTTGAAATGGGGCAACTGAGTTTTGTTTTGATCCATACCATCAATTATAAGACTCAAGTATCTCCTTGGATATTTAATGGACTTGGCAACCTTAGAGTAATATATGTCTCTCTGTTTTCTGTAAAAGAAAAGATGGATTAAGTACTATCTGGCACTTAGGAAAAATTTGGATCCAGTAAGGTGTGCCTAATATGTTCAATTCTGTCCAAGGATATCTTGGCCAACAGTTTTTTTTTAAGATTATTTTTTACAGATTTTTTGATGTTAAGGAAAAAATCCTTTCAAATACAAATTTGCAAATCTTCACAAATCTACATAAGGTCAGTCTGGGTGACCTGTATACAAAATATTACAGCTGTCGGACAAGCCGTTATGGAGAAGAAGATTCTTATTCAAAAATTGCAAAATGAGCATCAAAAATAATATACTTCATCACTATTTAAATAAATCTCATTCGAGTCATCCAAGTGGAATGGTAAGTACTGCAAATACTGAAGAAGATCCTTTTCATGTAAAAAGTTCAATGGTCCTGGATGCAGACGACAGGCAATGCTACATATCCATCCATTAGCTACATGTAGGGTATGCGTAGATGACAGCAGAGCTAAAAATGTTACACGATGCAATACTCACTGTTGATGGTCTAAATGAGCCTTTAAGTCTGCTTTTGTGTCCTTCTGTGTGTCAGGATTTCTGGTACTTTGGTATGCTCTTTTCAAATCATCACACACACTGCATTTGGCAAACCTGTCTTCCTATTTTGACACAGAAACATAACTTTAGAATTAGAGTGCAGAACAGATTCTGCATTGAGATTTGTATTTTTGTCATTTAGTCTGACATTCTACATGTGATATCTGCAAACCAGCAATTTTATCATTTTAAATCATATTAAACCTACAAGTGACCTAACGGTTGATACAGCTAAAATGTGTTGATGGAAGAGGTGGAAATCTTCGATAGCACATTTCAGGATTGCTTGACAAAATATGTCACACATACATGTAGTGCCAATTACACTTGGCTCACAGTTTATTTGATGTGGCAGGCCAGAGTGAGTAAAAGTAAGTTTACCCCTGGGAACATACATATTCAAAGCAATGGGATGCATGATTTAAAATAAACTGATTTTTTGACCAAAAAAGAAATATTTTCCAAAAATAAAAATATAAAAATTACACCAAAATTTTAACAAATCAGACAAAAGAAAACCCTAGGATCAAGAGTATTAAGTTTGAAAGAATCCATCAATAACTTTGGGATAAAATCATTTTTTTACAAAAATGGGACGAGTTTTCCATAAAAGACAAATATTACATTTTACCACAACTTTAACAAATCTGACAGAGGCCAACCCTTTCAACATACATACCTAGTTTCAAGGCAATGGGACGAGTGATTTCATTTAAATGAGTTTCTGACCAAAAATTGGAAAAAATTGTCCCAAAAATACACATATAAGAATTTCATTAAATTTGAGGACATTCAACTAAGGTTGCCTCAAAGTACATGCGTACCAGTTTCAAATCAATCAGAGTGTTGGCTCTGAGAAAATGATTTTTGGACCAAAATGACAGAGAAGAATTGCCACTAAATACAAATACAAAAATTACACCAACATTTTAGCAAATCAAACAAGACTACTGTATGATCATTAGTATTAAGCTTCAGGCCATCCAACGTGAACTTTTTACATGACTGTGATTACAGAAGATCCATTTAATGTAGAAAACTGTGTGTGTTCCCATTGTGTTGCCTGTCTACAGAGAGCCTGGGAGTTGCTTGTGTCAGACTATCAGTTTGTCATCCTATCAATTACAGTTTTGAGGGTTGGAAACTGAATCCACAGGGTAGATCATCTGGAAAAACATGTGTGAAATAGCTTTCCAGTCTGATAGCCTGTCATTGCCATAGCTACATGTACAGGACAGACTGTAGACATGAACACCAGCTAACAGCCATTAGCAGTGTGAATGAACTTTGAATGCATGCCTGAAAATTCTTTTCCAGTAACAATACTGTCAGTTTAATCGTTGTAAACTAGTGTTTTATTTACATTTTTTAAAAATTACTCTTGGTAGTTGTCGAATTATTAGTTTAGAGAATAAGCATCAATATAAACTGCAGCAGCAATTGTAGAGCAATCATTCTTTCCTTTGTTGTTTGGATAATATGAATCAGGGTCCTGATTTACTTGGCTAGCTAATTTAAAAGACAGTTTAACTACCTGGGCTACATTATACCCGGTGTGAGCTAAAATAGCTGCAAAAATACACCATTGAAGATGGATTTCATCATAATCTTAATGTGACAAATGCATGTAATTGCCACTGTGTAATAGTTGGAAAGTAAACAGATAGGACATATTACATGCTAAGCACAGACATTGCCTACTGATAGAGGATGATTACTAGTTATTACAACATTGGCGACACGTGAAATGACACAATACACAATTAACTACCTTAAAGATGGACAATTGTAAGACTATTGACCTCCCCTAGTACTAGAATATATCAAGAAGTCCTCTTATGCAGTTAAATAAGGCTGAAAGTGTACACTTTGGCTGAGTAAACATCAATAGTACAAAGGTTTTCTGTATAATGTCACAATCCATCAAGGACTGTGAAAAAGATAGTTTCGGTTCTGCTGTCTATGCAAGGACATAAGGCAAGTAAATGTACAGAGTCTTCACTCGCACAAATCTCTGCAAGAAAATTCTTTTTTCCTGTCTTTGTCTTCATCCTTATGAATCCAGGCATTTTTAAATTTACATTGCTTTTAGCAAGTACAGTGAAAAAGATAATGGTATGAAATCTGCTGGCAGATCATAATTATACAAACTTGTACAGGAAAGATGGTCCCTTGAAGTTGATAGTGCCACAAAGCATAATAACTCAACAAAATGATCATTCATAAAATTACAACAAGACTGGAACCAATAATTTAAAAAAATACATTTTTTTGTGTCCATGCTGAAACTTTCATGATTAAATTGGGCGTCACTATACTTATATAAATCAAAAAGGGGCACTTTTCCTGTTGATGTGTACACAGCATTTAATATGATTTCAGCAAAGGAAAATTTAGACTACTGTGATTACTTTGACCAACATGTGAAAGAACATGCAGCAATATTGCATATGAGGCAGATCTCCTCTCTAACTTGTATAAAAAAGGGGCAAGTTCATTCCTTTAAATATTCACACAAATTATACCACATTCAGGAAGTTGCGACTTCAATGTAACTGATTTCTTACCTTTGGAATTTTTATCCAGCTCAGCACATTGGCCCACATGTCATAAAATGAACTCTGACATATGTGGTTATTGGTCTTTGTTGATACCTCCTTCTTGTACTCTTGGTAGACATATATTTTCGTCATGGAAGATGGTAAATTAATTGTATTTGATTGTGGCATCTTATCACCATTTCTTTTGGCAAAGTAATTCAGCCATGCCTTAGCCAAACAGTACTTTACACGGGGCTTCTGTTGTCCAAAGTTGCCATTCATACAGATTTGCTGATTGTTTCGGTATCTTGATAAGTACTCGTAATACCTAGGAGGACCAATCACACAAAATGTCATCATAATTTGCTTGTGTTATGACTTACAGCTTATCTGTAGATGTAAACAAGTGACCTCACAGCAGATTACAAGCTTTGGTGTGTTATGTACAGAATAACTATCTGTGACACATGTGTTGATGAAGAAGGTGGAAATATCTTATAGCTTATTTAAGAAAGATCTAACAACAAAATAGCAAAACTAACCACATACACAACTTCAAATTTCATCATAATTTGAACATATCACTTTATGGTCATCCCTAAAAATACGTAACGCAAAACTATCAGACGAATAAGTTTCTTAGAAACAAAGTTTTTGACCAGACATGGCCAAAATTTGCCAAAAAATACTTAATTGTAGATTCCACCTTAAACTGAATAATCACACTTCGATTATCCTTATGAACCTATATATGTACCAAATATGACGGCTGTCAGACAAGGGGTTTTAGGAGGCTAAAGTTTTGACCATAAATGGTAAAAATTATCTTTAAAATAAAAATTTAGGTATTTATGCCCTATTAGAACACATCAGAAATAGATTATCCCTAGGGATATGTACACCAACTTATTAAAGCGGTCTTGCCTGCAGTAAATGAGAAGATTTTTACCCTAAAAATAGCAGCATAAGCCTCAAAAGTAAAGTAGCATATTCCATCACAATTTGAATATATCTTATTAGGGTCATCCCTAGTACTCCATGTATATACAGGCATCGGACTCTCTGTTTTGAAGGGAAAGCGTGGAATGTAAAAATTGACAGACGCGTAACACCAAACGAGGGACAACAGCAGATGGATGACAGACCCTGCCATACATTCCCTAAATCAATCTGATTAAAATCAGATGTAGAGTACGGCGACGTCTCTGTACTTGCGCGGTTTTCTCTTGCTGTCGCCTCTCACTACGCCTCTGAGCAGTGAGAGGCGACAGCAAGAGAAAACCGCGCAAGTGCAGAGACGTCGCCGTACTCTACATCTGATTTTAATCAGATTGATTCCCTATAAGCTTTGTGTCATTGACAGCAAAGCTAAAAATGTAAATTTACATCCATATGGCTTTGTTGACATGTTGCATATTTTTATTTCTATACTTTCTTTTTGCCTTTTTTGGTCTCCCTCCATTACATTAATTTTGGGCAAGAATGAATTTTGATGGTTTTTGCTTTTAGTGTGAAACTTATAAACATTTGAACAGTGAACATCTTGCAGACATTATCATTTCATTATACTTGAAAAGGCTGCATGTTGCAGAATACTGGAATGCTATTTATGTGAATAATGAAGGAGTTAATATATATAGTAAACCTAGATTAATTTCAAATAATTATCTGAAGGAATTTTTACGGTTTGACGTTATATAATGATTTAAATTTTATCTGAAATGAGGAGTCAAATATACTAAACTGCACATAAAACTATCATTCCAGGTTTCATCATACTTAACTGTTTTACTATCTAAATCGACAAAAGATTAAACCTTGTCTTAAAATTTTGATCTATTGCTGAAAAATTTTGTTCTAGTGTGCTTTACAATGTCTTTCTCTATTCCACAAATCATGTCAAGCTAGAGACTTGTGAACACAACCTTTCAAGGTAGCTTTGTCTCACGTCATTATGGTTGTATTTATAAATTGATCAGAATTACTTTTTAGTGACAGTTAACATTTAAAACTATGTTGATCTGGTGACTGACCTGCTTAATTTTGTCTTACGTATGTAAAAAATCAAAGCTCCTGCAGATATGAACATTAACATATCCTAATCAATGGACTTATATGAATAAAAAAGACATACACACCTTGAAGTAGAAACACCATGTATTGTACGCCATGCCCTTGGGCATATGGTGTTACCAAGAACACAAAAACTCAGGGTTCTGCCATCATCCTTTGAACGATCAGCATACTTCAGGCTGTCCAAAATAAACTGACTTTGGTCAGCTCCTCTTCTGTGCCACATATCCTCCCGGCATGATTTTACTGCTTCAAATCTTAATTTCTGTATACATGAGTGGCTACAGCATTTAACCCTCATTGACTGGAAAATATTATTATCAGACAGAGCCCGCTTTCTTCTTCCATTATGTTCCTTAAAACTGTCTTCAGTGGCTAAAGTGCAAAGAAGGAAAACAAGTAAGGGTTAGCACATGATCACTTAATTCTCCATTTGTTGATAGAGTGTATACACAGTATCAATTCAAAGCTTCAGGGATTAGGTCCCACCCATTTTTACTTCATGTTAGTCCCCTGGTCCAATTTACACCAAAATTGCCTTTGAACAACCATGGACATTCTACAGATACAACAACTGACTGCTTTGAATATTAATGGTCCAGTGGGCCAGTATTTGTATGTTGTGACATGAAGTGTGTACAGGGAAATGGAGTTACCATGGAGGTAGCTGTCTACCTTCATGCTACAACAATTTATGTGGGTAATTATTTACTTAATTGTCACCACAGCGGTCTTTTGCTACACCCCATGCACTCACAAACTCAGAGTGCCAGGGCTTTGTGTTACCGGCCACAGACGCTTGTAGTCCGGATACACGACGAGGGCCGCTGAATGCATAAGAGACGCCTGTACAGCGGCCTAAGTCTTTGGTGGTCGGCGTGACACACAGTTCTGTGGGGCAGAGCTATCACCACAGTGCATGAACGTAAGCATGATAAAGAGAAAATCTGTCATGTCTGTGGGTCCGTTATCGCACTGCAAGGCATTTACCCAAGCCGGTTTGTAGAAAAGTCGAAATACCACGCCCATCATGCTTCGCCATGGCATGAATGTCTTACTTCCAAGTTCCAACGCAGTAACGTGCGGGTAGATGTGACAAGGTGCAATAAATATTAAAGTTTATGTTAGTTTACCTCAGGTTATTCCCCGTGCAAAGAAGTGGAATATACTGTTGATTTCGGAAACTGGTTGTGTCATGCAGAGGCTGTCAGAGTTTGATATGTGATGGACACTTTCGACCTCCTTCAGCTGCTTGTGCTTGATACCAGAAAAGTCAACACGCCAGGCTGGCGCATGCGCATTGATTCATCTACAGATAGGAATCGGTGGGTGGAGGGACGGTGGTCAAACAAACAGGCCGGGTACTCAATACGCAAAATGTTGCCGTCAAAGCTCTCCGCTTGGCAGCATTGCCCAGCATTCTGTTGGTATTTTCATCTAAGTGATAGATGTGATATCGCAGCGGTGCTCATGGCGTCTATCGATTGTGCTCGGGTCAAGGGTTTTCGGTTCTGTGAGTACCGGGGGGTATGACCCTTGGCCTTCACCTAAGTACCATCGATAGACGCCCAGCTGTATCCGTACCGTTGCGATATCTCTTTCATTGGTCTCTCCTTCTGTGTCAAATACGTGCAATATTATACGGCTGGGCGACGCGCGCGGTGGCGGCTAGCTATACCACAGGGCCTGGCAAGAATTATTAGTGTAGGAGTTATGAATATGATCAATAAATGTCTTGTATTAAACTTATTTTCATTATAGAAGCCTTACGTGTGTCTGGTGTGTGCCTATTACTTTACCCTAGCTTAGTAGCTATCTGTGTATAGTATTTCAAAGAAAACAGTCTATACCTGTTAATTGCCCTCCCTAATCCCCTTCATTAATTTGTTCTGCCGATCACTGACGCGGGGGCTTATCGCCCTAACCAAATAACTCGTTAGCAGCTCATAAGGTAGTCTATTACCTTATGAGCTGCTAACGAGGTATTTGGTCAGGGCGATAAGCCCCCGCGTCAGTGATCGGCAGAACAAATTAATGAAGGGGATTAGGGAGGGCAATTA
>LD526787.1:74067-86855 GCA_001465055.1 Ptychodera flava
TAGACTTCTTGAAGTCATGTAGTTTTCTTGCTGCCTATCGTTATGAAATACAGTCTTGTTTTCCGTCTAAAAATGGCAAAATACTCTGTTTTTGGTTAAAGCTGTCAATATGACTACATTCACTTATAAGTAGAAAAGGTCCATGGGATATGCATGTACTAAATGGTGACAACTCTATCAATATCCGCAACTCGCATGACAAACCCACAAGCAGGGAGACGTGGTTAGATGTATATTTCTTTTTGTTTTTTTAAGAATTTTATATTTCAAGGGACATCTTTTGGGTTCCCTTGACATTCTCGCACAACAATTGACTTTGCCACGTACTGCTGTTCGCAAATGCCCTCCCACTGGCATACACGGAAAATGTGCTCTCCCACTGAATTTTATGCTGACTGCCCTCCAGTATCTATGGTCTGCCCGCTCCCCTTCACTACAACAATTCAAGCTCCCCACTGCCCTATCCCTACTACTGAAAATCCCAATTGCCAATAGATGCTCACTAGGCAACCCAGATCAAAGCAAAAAGTGCGAGAAGCTATCAGTACCTGCATGGAATATTGCTCCCCTCTGGGTTGGGCGCATACTAAATCTCCCCTCAAGCTCTATCAACAACGGCTTTCCCCTCTCTCTACGTATTTTTCGGTACCCACTATTAACAATTTCCTCCCCAACGTCTGAAAATAATAAACTTTCTTCCCCGACCACAATAAATATTTTTGTTTTCTTTCCGCACGATGATCAGTTTTGAAGTTTGCCCGCCCGCTGAAAAACTGCCTACGAACACCTTTCTACACGAAAAGCTCAGTTTGCGGCACTTGATGTGTCCTTTTCACATTGTCTTCATGGCTGAAAATGCGGTACGATTTGTCGTACGACGCGGAGCATGCTCTCTCGTACCTCCTCCCTTCCATGAGCCTGATTTTTTCTCATCATGGACTTTTCAGTAACTGAAAATTTATTCAATGAAAATAATTAACGTTACTAACATCTTCGGTAACAACGGATTTTACCCCACCAACACATTCATTGCCTACCACACTTTTCTGATTCTGCATGGTGTTCATAAAACATCCGCTCTTGAGTAATGGTGGATGATTTGCCGTACTTTAATCAACTGACGTCTTTGTTTTTTAATATTCTCCCGTTCTCTCGACTAACTTTAAGGGAAATACAAAGTAACAACATCACTGGAAACCAATGAAAATACTTGGGGCCTCTACTATTAGATTGTGTATGAGGGAGTAACTTACGATAGACAAACATATGCGAAGTGAGCTCATTACTAATTTTTACAAAATATGGTAATAGAATCTCCAAGATTGACAATTGTTTCTCAGCTGAAGTGTGAGGCAGCATATTGATCCGGTACTAATGTTGACAGCCCCTTGGTTTCCTTACAGCAGATTGAAACATCGTTGCAAAGGAAAACGTCTTCTTGCACCCTTGAAATGCAATTTGTGCCTTAGAACTTTCATGAATGTAGCCTCTTTTTCCAATGCATTTTGAATTTAAGCGTCACACCTTAAAAACTACCACTCGCCACTGTATTTTCTGATACAATAGACAGGAATTCATGGGGATGGATAAGTCGATGGTTTGTAAAGGATATAAACATGAAATAGTACCTTCCGACCTGTGCACATAATTAATTGGAACTCTTCCTTTGCCATGAATGAAACTAAACACAAACACAAACAAAATCTCATGGTAGAGTTTACGACACACTAAGTGGCCCCGTTTCTTTATATAAACTGCTCTGCCAGTCTCAAACAACTTCGCCATCCAGTATGCAATTTTGCTTCAAACTATATTATAAAGTGTAGCAGCACAGGATGACAGCTGCATGAGATGGGTTGAAAGTTAAATATGCTTTGTAAAAAACAAAACACTAGCGTAAAATTCATTCCCTCGTGATCTACTTGCCTTCCCCGATGAATTAAACAAATGTTATGCTCGTTTTGATGTTAGAGATTTCACCAATGAATGTGTAACATTATGTCAGAGTTTGAAGCCTGTCTCTGATCAGATTGAGGTATCCTAAAGTGATGTTGAAAGGGAGCTTTTTAAAACTCAACAGTAACAAAGCAGTACGTCCCGACAAAATTACAGGAAGGGTTTTGAAAAATTGTGCCAGACAACTCGGTCCCATTTTTTCCTACATTTTCCAAATGTTATTTAAGCTTCATGTTGTTCCCCGTACATGGAAGACATCCGTAATTATCCCAGTTCCAAAGAAGCCCAACCCAAAGCAGCTGAATGACTATCGTCCCATTGCCTTAACATCAATTCTGTGCAAGTGTATGAAAGGTATTGTGCGGAAGCATTTGCTTTGCAATGTGGCTGATAAGTTAGATCCGTTTCAGTTTGCGTACAACGCTCACAGATGGGTTGAAGACGCATCTATCACTCTATTTAATTTACTTTCTCAACATTTAGAATGCGCAAATGCACACATTCGTATTCTTTTTATAGACTTTTCAAGCGCTTTCAACACCATTGAACCATATGTTCTCCTTAGACGTTTTATCAATACGAATGTCAATGCCGACATAATTCTCTGGATCAGTGATTTTCTTAGAGAAAGACCGCAACGGGTACGTGTAAATGGCTACATTTCAGAGGAAATTGTATTGAATGTTGGTGCTCCACAAGGTTGCGTGTTTTCACCTACTCTATTTTCTATTTACACAGATCACATGAGGTGCAATACTGCAATATCTTGTTTGTTTACATTTGCTGATGACACGGCTCTTTTTGGGCTACTTAAAAAGGAAGATTGTCTTTCTGAATATTTCAATAATGTTGAAATTTTAAAGAACTGGTGCATAGATAGCTATTTAGATATGAATATTGGTAAAACAAAATAGCTTGTAATTAGTCGTAAAGTTTGCTCGGATTTTACTCCTGTCACAATCAATGATGAATCTGTTGACGTCGTTTCATGTTTCAAATACTTATGAAAAACTCACATTTGATGAAAATACCGACTATATAGCGAAAAAGTCCCAACAAAGATTATATCTTATCAGGAGACTCAAATCGTTCAATATGAGTCAAAATATCTTACAAATGGTGCACAGATCCCTAATTGAGTGTGTTAACCTATAATATCATTTTGTGGCATGGTAATTTGACTGTCAGAAACGGAAGTAAGCTTTCTAGTATTGTGATGATGGTAGAAAAAAATTATTGGCTGTCGTCAAAATTCCCTTGTAAACCTTTACCATCTGGCAGTGAAAAGGAAAGCGCGCGCACAACATTGTCAATGATTCTGATCACCCTCTTCACCTACGTCCAGAAGCTCCCGTCAGGGAGACGTTTTCGGGTTCCTCGGGCAAAGAAAAACCTCTTCAAAAAGTCATTTCTTCCATCGGTAGTTTCTAATTTGAACTCAAACTCGATGTAGTTGTCTTAAACCTCAAGTTTGTCCTTGGATGTTTCCATCTGTGTTTCAACATTTTTATCTATGTCGCTACCTTGTGTGTGTTTTTTAGCATTTTCATGTGTAATAGCATCCCTTTTTATAGAATATTCTTGCCAGTTGTACTATTTTAATTTGTATATGATGAGGCTGAAGGCAAATTTCGACATTTATTATGGATAATAAAGTAATTGAATTGATTTGAATTGAATCGAATTGAATTGAATTGAAAATGACATATCTCAGCAACACTGCAAGGTACACATTTCTATTCAAGGACTGGCTCATCTGTGTTTGCACTATTTCGAGAAATCAACTTGTTTTTCATGCAAGACAACACCCTACAAACCATAGTTATCGGTGTCACAATTAGCAGCTTCTTTAGGACCTATTAGCCTAATAGTTACCATACCTCTTTGTGTTATTTCTCATCCTCGAGGCTTTCGCAAATTTTTATGTAACTTTATTGCTTCCGTCACCTCTCCTGCTTATGAACAAAAATATTTTAACACATCCACTACTTGAAGGTCTTAAGTCTAAGGCTTTCAAAATTGGTAGAGGTTTCAACTAGCCAATTCTTATCTGAACCTTGTTTGTTTTAAAACTCACGGTGATAACTAAATATGAAAAGTGGCCCATTTCACTTAGTGGGAATAATTTGTCCCTGGGAATATTTTTAAGTTATTTTGTGACGCCACAATTGTTTTAGTACCAATCGAATTGGGTTGTATAATATTTGTCGCGCCCGAAGACGCAAATGTCTCGGGAAATGTTGCAATGTGAGAAAACTGATAAATCAAGCAAGCCAGAATTTGATGTAATACTAAGAGTGCGAAATATGAAGTTTGCGATTATGACATCAGCAAATCTCATTGTAGTTTTCAGCTGAAATGACTTTTTAGATGACATTTATACACACTATATTTGAAAACTCAAGTCTTACAAACTCAAGTCACAGTGTAATAAAGGGAAAGTGGCTTCACACATCACTCATCTCGTCTTGTATGTGCTTTGGTGTGTTTAGTGTCTGAAATGTTTTGGCTGTTAGTGTGAAAATTAACAAACGAATCATTAATTTTAAAATAAGCCATGGCGAGACGTGGGCGTAGTCAGATGTGTCTTTGACAGCGGTGACTCTTTTTTTATCCCCACGTTTCGAAACCAGAGCGGTCTCTTCCTCAGTCGCCTAAGATATGTGCATATCTTTATTGTTTTATGTCACGTCGATATTGTTGATCTCCTGTTCTTCTAGCGATGAAGCCAGAATATTTATGTTTGGATCGTCATGTGTTCGTTCGTTCGTTCATTGACTTGTTCCAAATAAAAAAATGCCGTGGACTTTGGCCTGTATCAGTATATCGCTATTGTTTGGATTTCTTTTGTATGCGATGATCGGTTGTTGTGGAAATATTACATTCAGGCTTAGTGTTTCGTCCTTGTCTATGTGTTCCCAGTTTTCGCACATTGCTGCTTTTTATAGCTTGTGTTCTTATATATATTGTTGCTATAATTTTCGTTGTGAAGACTAGTGTTTTCTTTGTTTCTTCGTTTGTTCGCTTGTGTTCTAGTTGCGTAACTCGTGCGGCGAACTGTGCTTGCGATGTGACTGGAGATTTCCTGTTGTTTTTGCCATGTTCGATTAATCTTGCATAAAGTGTATTGACCTTTGAAACAAAGTCATTTTTGTGTTGCAAGTTCTGATGTATCTTAGTGTTTCGCCTTTGATCAGGCTTTTAAAGCGTAGATTTCAGGTGGCCTGATGTTTTATGTAAGAATTCAAATCTGTCGATTTGTGTTCTCAGTTGTAAGTGGAGTCCATCGAGACTTGTGTTTGAATTTGCCTTATTTTGGTCAATTTGTGTCGCATAATGTGGTGTGCACCTCCAACCATATTGAAATTTCTGTCAGATCGTCAGTACCCATCTGCTGCCTGTGACAATTATGATCAATATGAGCCTTTATAATGAGTACAGTGTTCTTTCTATTAAACCGACGTCAACTACATTTTAGACAAAGTTCTCCATGATTGTATAGTAAGCATCAAAATACATACGTTGGCGAAATTTCGTGCCCAACGTCTGCGAATTCATGGGATTGCAAGCGAAACAACATTCCATACATGACAATTTTCATACCACAGTCCCTCCTAGTTGTGATAGGTACACGTCGTCTCCAACTCTGACGTATATGGATATGTACAAATGTATTTGATGTATTAAAATTTAAAAAACTTTGAATTACATATGATATTGTAGCGAAGTTTCATAGTTCTAAAAAAGGAAACTAGATGTAAACACGAATCGAACCTACTACAGTAAGACAAGCAGAATATTACAGATAGTGTGACACGTCGTGTGGGTTGCAGCAGACCCAATTACGTAATCATTGAGCTGGGAATACGACCGGAGCGCAGGCCTGTAGTTTTCAGGGGGCCGCTCGTTGAGAGTTAAAAGTTCAGACCTACTGTCCTGCTTTCTTTCACCAATGTGTTTACATTATTGCACTTTGCTGAGAAGTTTATGTCGCTTTGTACTCTGACTCTAAACAATTCACGACATGAGTTTGTAAAATGAGGCCAAACACTACCGTTATCGTTACTTAAAATATTTTTATCAGTTTGTGACAATCCGAGGAGTAAGAATTGATGAATAAGCTTTAGTATAGTTTTTCAAAAAACAACGGAAAATGATGTTAGGCGTTACTATCAGCGTTTAAGCACAGACTGAGATTGTCAAAGGAAATGACAGTGGTAGATGGACAGTGGACTTTGGTCTTAAGCGTATTACATAATTTGCATGTAACTTCATCATACTGTCAACAAAACGTGGGTGTCAATGCCATGTTAATGGCGAAAACACAGCACTCTTTGTTGTACAGAGACCTTGGAGTTGTTCGATAATAATATGATGGCAATTCAGAGCATTGGGGGAAATACATCTGTCTACCCCGTGGACTCAGGGAAACAGCGAACTCATCATCTTACATAGTGGTGGTCGCTCCTATATCTATTAACCCTTTTCCTGCCACGTCCAAAATATACAGATATAACTCACACACACATACACACACACACATGAACAAGATTCTCCTAACTGGCAATCACTTTATTAGGAAATCGTGAAAGATAGGAAACTCACAGATCAATTGCGTAAACTTTGGAATTTTTGGGGCACAACGCGATTCTGTATTACAGTATAATAATATTAGCTAATAATAAATATAACTAGGTATTTCTTTGTTTGTATAGAGTAAAAATATAATCTGCAAGTTGTTTATTAAAATATAACTCTTGCTTTGTTAGTAGAGAAATAAGCTGATTTTCAGTATTGTCGTTTGGGAAATTGATTTTACTGAAAAAGTTCTGTCTTTGGACTTTATATTTCTGACAGACTAATAAAAAGTGTGTTTCATCTTCAATACTGTTGGCGTTACAGTGAGTGCAGTATCTTTCAGTAATTGGGGTTTTTGGAACAGTGTGTCTCCCTTTTTCAATTGCTTGATCATGATTGCTAATGCGAAGTTTGGTGAGTTATTTTCTTTTCTCACCTTGTAACTGTGTTAAGTAGGGTTGTAATCTAAAATTATGTTTTATTTTGGCATACATTCTTAGTTTAATATTTTCATCAGTGATCAAATTTTGCCAAAAGACTTCATAATTGTTTGTTAAATTTGTTTTCATTAATCCAGTTATAACTTTGTGGTGTTTAAGTGATGGAGCTTTATCAAGGAGAAAGTCCATTGGAGGGGCCTGGTATATAGGAATACATTGGCCTTGGTAGTCAAGGGGTTAATTAAAGCACTTAAACATTTAAACCAGGATCTATTGTTAGTGTTGTTTATCATTTGCTCCAGTAAAGCTTCTTTCGCAAGATTACAATGTGGAAGTTGTACAATATGAAGCCAGTATTTAACAATATTAAGTTTGATCTCCAGTAGAAGTGGGAATTGTCCTAGTTCACCCCTCACAGCGGCATTACAAGCTTGTCTATTACACTGTAAAATGTTCTTACAAAATTTGAGGTGAGTTTTTTTCAATTGCTGACTTATCCCACTTCTTGTAATCCATGAAATCTTGTCCCCAAATCTCTGAGCCCTACAGTAAAACAGGTTTAATGAAAACATTGAATAGATGTAGGGAAAATTTTATCTTTCTGTTGTGCAATAAAACCCTTTTAAAACTATACAATGATTTTGCTGCTTTATCAGCCAAATTTGTAATTGTGTCACTAAAACTACCATAATGCTGCTTTCGCACGCCAATAAAACGATCATGCTGTAAAAAGTGCTTCCTTTGAGTTAAGGGGTGGGAGCTCAAACCACGGTCCGGAGGGACCATGCTCCAGCATTGCATCAAAATGTCCAGGCTATGTCAGTTTTATTTGTTTTGACAGTAATGCACCTCTGAATAGTGAAAATATTCGCTGAAGAACATCACAGACACATTTCTAAGCAAGTTACTCGGCGACTAGAAGTGGCATTAGGGCTACTGTAACGATTAACTTTCTTTGTAAGGAGATATATGTCATTATAATTACAATGTCTTACTATAGATACTATAGTATTTTAGTTAAGCTTTGAGGGACCGCTTTCTATCACGCGAGATTCCATCTCCCTCGACCATATGTCTAATCCATCATGTGCCTTTCCCGTGACTCTTACACACTTTTCCCCGCCAAAAGTGCGTTAGGTACGGGAAACCTGGCCTTCTCATTTTGAATCAGAGACATTTCTATCCTCAACAGAGACACTTAACGTCACTGGACTCTATGCACGGTCTCTCACCCAAGTGTTATGCTTCACTGTATGGAACCATTGTATTTAATGAGTCATCTATCGTAGTTAGACTACTTCGTCTCTCGACTGCTTTCTCAGACCTGGTTATATTCTACCATGGATGTAAAAAAAAATATTTTTTTATATCCATGATTCTACACAGCGTATTTTTTAAATTTTATTGACAAATCCTACACTCTATTGTCAACAAAATGAAAATTAAGCCGTTCTTGTCCTGTTAGGAAATATATTCTTACATTACGTCATTATTAGTGCAGTGTCTTACTCTAGATACTCAGATAGCATTTCTTCTAAGACTAAGCTTCCTATCACTGTTTATTTTACCAACAAGAGATTCGATCTGCTAAGACCATATGTATAATCAATCATGTGCCTTTCTCGTGACTCATAGATACTTTTCCCGCCAAAAGTGCTTTACCAACGGGAACCTCGCCTGTCTATTACTGTCTATTATATTAGTATAGAATAAAGTAGCCATACATAGAATTAGACGACTTCGTCTCCCGACTGGGCTGCTTTCTCAGACCTGGTTATATTCCACACGTGTACGTTGTTTAGAATCAAACTACAGCATAGACTTGGTTCAAGTCTGTGATTTGTAAATGTTCGAGTGGGGCGATGATCTTAGTTCTGTTTTCATGTGGAACGCATAAGTAAAGAGGGTGAACGTGATGATTGGGGTGAACGCTACACAGGGGAGTTTCTCCCGGAATCACAGACTATGTGAATCCGGCAGAATAACTCACCACTGCGCAGACTCATAGGTAACGCGTTCAATCGCTAAGAAAACAAGGCCTCGGCTGCCAAATTCAAAATTGTTTTGTATGAAATAGGACAGAAACAATAGAAACTACAGCAAACATAGACAGTCGAGAAAATTTCTCGACTGTTTTTCTCGACTGTTTGATGCAAATGATTTTTTTTAAGAAATTTACCGACTTGAACCAAGTCTAACTAAAGCACACATATGCTTTGCTTCAAGGGAAACAAGAAAATATGACCTGTAGTAATTCAATCGAAAAATACCACAGAGTGTGTGTTTACAATTGTGACTAGCAGAAATGGTGAGCCAAACGGCACGGCAGTACAAAAGTGTCTCCTACATTAACGGAAAATTTTCACATTTTAAATAACAATGTGAATGCAACCACGGGATTGAGAAACTTTTGGGAAAGCTCGTAATCGTCAGTTTTATTTTCTTTGTACAATCCGTCTCACACTGATGGACTGTATCATTTAATATGAGTACACTGCTATTAGCATGCAGATGTAGTTTAGCATTCGACCGAAACAGACATTTTTCTTGATTACGCTTCTCGAAGGAAGTATCATGATAGTCTTCACCATAGTGCCGCCGTTTCACAAAGTGGTAAATATAGGCCTACTGTCTTGCAAGTACTCCCAAGCTAATACCAAGAATGTTGTTTTTAAAGATTAGCTTTAATCTCTTCCTCTCAATCTATCGGTATTTCACTCTCCGAGCATTGCGTAACGTAACTGCGGCGGGTCTTGCAATAGTACTACGATGATAGCGCATGCGCATGCAAAGTTACGCGCCACTCTGTAGAAGGAGACACTGCTTCCTACATCTCGATTTTTGCTGAATTCTGTCAACGATCTCTTACTACAAAAGTGCTATCGCTTGGGAAAATGTTTTGGTCATTCAAAAGATCTCGTGATGGTGTTGTGATTGTTCAATTTTTTGATCATGGCAAAATGGAGATTTTACCACACGGTAAAGTGATTTCGGTTACTACCAGTACCAACCATGGCAATGGCAGTGATTCAAAAGTCAAGGTAAGTAATTTGTTGCTCAATGTCTGTGGTGTTGTACATTTCACTAACCTCAAAAACTTATTTTTTTTGAAGGCGAAGGAGCCAATGCTTTAATATTTATTCCAAACGTCTCTGTAGTTAAACGTTACATCATAGAGAACGGAATGAAGACAACTTGTTGCAAAAAAAAAACAAACGCGGGATTTGCAACATTGAAATATCTGCTCAAAAGTTGAAAGGGTGCTTCAATAGTTTAATTCATCACTTTTGACAAGACCGTTTTATTAAACGGCTGCTTACTTCGTTTTTGTGTCAATTTTGCTACCACGTATTAACAAAAAAGAATGTTTTGGATTTGACGACTTCCATATTTTAATGGATTTTGTCCAACATTGAGATTGCTCGGTATGATAGACATAGCAATGTGATTGGGAGTTACTGAGTTACGTGGCATAATGCCTTGACTTTGTAAATGGAGGTCGTGACAAACGATGAACAGCCAGCCAATTCAAATAATTATTTTGTTGAAGTATTTCTCGCATATTTTAACCACCATGTTCACACACTGGAAATAAGCAGTTGAGGCTGTTCGGTGCCACAAGGCTTTTGCCTGTTTAGCATTGTTTTATTCCTATATGTAAAGATGTTTTTTTGAAATATCATATTCGAGGTGAATGAAAAGCAGCAACGTCACCGAGAAATTTTTCATTCAACAATTTCGAAGACCATTCAAAATCATACCGTAAGCAAAGTGGAAGTATTTATCGCTTCCGAGTCCTTGTAGTGTAGCATGTGAACGACAGACTTCGTCGCTGATGAGTTCATCACCTTGATTAATAATTGATTAGGGACGGTGTTTTGGCCTCAAAAATTAACAGCCTCGTTAAGGATGCGCTAGGAACACCTTCGGCATTACTTACAGGCGATTTTTAAATCTTTCAATAATTTCAAGATCTGCAATGTTCTTGTCATCACGAGCGTAAGTGTTACTTTTACGGCATTTTAGCATAGACCATAGAGAAATACTAAAAGGTTTTAAAAATACTGCTTGACAATACAATTTGTACGAATAGAGGTTCAGATGAAATTAATTTTTTGTGTAAAAAATAATATGCGATCCATATTTCTGAAAGTATAGTCTAGCTCCTGAAATCTTCTATGAAGTCATGATTATCATAGCTGTATTCTGCTGTAATTTTGACACTTCGTCTTTGCTCCCGCATGTACCTGACATGTACTCCAAGCAGCGAACGACGGAAAATGTGAGAACGTAACGCGTTCGAGTGATGATTATAAGCAATTTTTACAAAGGAATAGCTTATAAATATAGTATTTTTAATTTCCAAAATTCAGAGTTTGACAAAATACGATGCATTGGATCGACATTGGTAAAAGGAAGTCATGGCAAACGATGAACAATCAATTCAAATACTTGACAACAGCCAATGTGATTCACTTAGGCAACGCAACTCTGCGTATGAGACAGACATTTCACACATGAACTAAAGATGAGCTTGGTTATGACGACACATTTCAAAGCCACCAGCTCATTGATTAATCACGGTAAACCGGCATGGGGCGGCCCCTCTGTCTGGGCTAAAGATACATTCGACCTACAATGAAATTATTGTTAACATTTTTGGAAGGAATGAAATATGAAATATACGGGACCCGTATACGATGTCGACTTTGAGATCTGACATGAAGTAGAACCTCAACTGCCTGCAGTCAACGCAAGAATCGAACTGTTATGTAATTCCTTTCAAGTTAAAGTTTCGTACTAGACGTTTTATTTCACAGAGTTGAGAGCAAAATTTTCTGTTGAGATAACCTCCAGCTCTTCATTAAGAGTGGCTGCCCCATGATTTTTACTGTAATTATTTAATGAGTTGGTTTGCCCTTATAGCCAAGCAGATTGTTTGTTTTGTACGTGAGATGTGTCTATCTAATACGCTGAGTTGCGGTGCGTGGGTGAAACGCTCGGAGGCTATCGTCGTAAACCACCGCCTCTTTACGGCAGCAGCTAGGCACTGTTTTCTGCGAATTTCATAGCACCAATATTAAGCTGAAATATTTATCAGCGGATCTGTGAATTTGGAACACGTTTCAAATATTAGATCGTTTGAAAATAGAAAGAAATTTTACTGTGAAACGGCTATTGCTTTGTGCCAGCAGTATTTACACAACAAACACTGGCATATTCACTGTATACTGATGTCTCCACAGTTACAATCTTGTCACTAGTCCACAGACAGAAACTTTTTCCTACTGTGTATCTTATTTTTAGTTTTATGTGCATAGCAATCTGATTAAAATCAGATGTAGAGTACGGCGACGTCTTCTCATGCGTACGCGGTATTATTTCGCTGTCGCCTCTCACTAGAGAGTAGTGAGAGGCGACAGCGAGAGAATACCGCGTACGCATAAGAAGACGTCGCCGTACTCTACATCTGACTTTATCAGATTAATGTATACAGTGAACGTGGTTAACTCTAGTTCGCTCGCTCTCTCGTTTGCTACATCCATCAATATATAGATAGAAGTAAAAATTTATGCACTGTGTCCATTTCACATTCTAATTCTGCACGAAATACATTTTTTACATATTATACACTTCTCAGAAAACTTGCATTTTGTACCACTGCACGAAGTACGTTGGTCTTTATGGACTTTGTCTGGAGGACCGATCGAACATTATTTGAACTATCTCCGTCTCTGTCTGTTTGCCTATCTCTGTCTTTGTCTGCCTGTCTGTCTGCCCGCCCTCTCTCTCTCTCTCTCTCTCTCTCTCTCT
>LD526787.1:89930-100414 GCA_001465055.1 Ptychodera flava
GGGGGGGGGGAGCGCGAGAGTGTCCCCCCTCTCGCAAGGCGAAAAATGAAATTTTGGAGTGGAAATGGTGTTCTCTGGTGGCATCCGAGGTGACATTTAGCTGAGACTAAAACAGTACTTTTGTTGTGTGTCTTGGACGTGGTTCACATACAACAAAACAAACAAACATGATTTTGTTTTGTTTTTGTATTATTTATGACAAACTTATGGTTTTATTTGCAGTGAAGATTTAAGATTTAATTTTAAATCACCTGCAGTCTGCTCATTTCATTGCTCATTTCCCATTCTTCATTAGGCCTACCACATATAGTTTCTGAAACTTATGACACAAAGTGAGTGATTGACAGAAATGTTGCAACAAATTACTAATAAATGCCAACCGTGCACGATCATCGCGTCTCGCTGTCCCCAAATTTGATCAAAGCAGATACGCAGTATGGCGTCCGGAAGGAAACAACAACATTTTCCTTCGAATTTGCTCCACGAGTCCGTGAAAAGAAAATGATTCAGAGGGTCCATCGAAGGACACTATCGGGCAACCCAACGTACAGAACATCGAGAAGCGCAGTGGAATTGAACCCATGCCGGAATCCACGACGTATTGTCCTGTTGTCTTAAACAACGGGGGATCAGCGCTACGGTGAAGCCGTGACGATGATGCGCCGATCGGCAACGGTCGGCAACACACATGCCTGTGACCGTGGATTCTAGTACGTAAAAATAATAGATGGAAATAACATACCCATTCAAATAAAAAGTTGGTTCTAAAAAATTCAGTTCCTGCTCATTTTGTTAAAAACTAATCTAGAAAATGCGTCGGTATTGCTCTGAGAATAACTTGATTTGTTGAGAAGATCATACTCGTAGTGACTTTGGCATCCAGCGCGGCAGCGGAAAACTAGCTTGCCAGTCTCATGAACTTCGAACCGTCGATCAAAATCATATCTTTTCGGCGCTTTTCTCTCACAAATTCAGCGAAATTGAAGTTTTTCATACATAAACTAAATGTATTGTTGGAATCAAGTATACCTTTCGAACGGACTTTCTTCGGGAAAAAATATTCCATCGGCAAGGTGCCAGTGGCCGACGCCACATTTCTTTTTGACGGCACGGTTAAAATGACCTAAGATGACCTTCATACTAATCAAACCAATTACACTGCTCGTAACAAAGGCAACACCGTAGGCGCGTCCATCAGCCAATCACACTATTTGACAAATAAAAGATCGGGCTAAAAAAGCCATAAATGGGTATTTAGAAACTGTTTTGTGTTTGTGCAGTTCCATGCGGGGGAAAGGGGTCGCGAAACTGCTAATCGTACGTGTGCCGTCTAACAGCTGGCAGTGCAATACCGAAATTAATAGGTCTATAAAAACAATCTAATTTAATACGTTAAAAGTAGCAGGGAAAAAATGCAAAACAGCCGGGTTATTTACCCGGCACCCGGCTTCTAAGGACAACACTGGTAGCCTACATTAAATACATGAGAAAAGCTACAAATAACAATTTCTCTGCTGTGGACATTATCGTGAAATACTGTCATGTGTCCTATACACAGGGGAAAAATCTACCTCAATCGCCAAGTGAATGTGAATAAATTTTGTTAACTGATGAGATGCTAAACGTAAGACCATGTGTCCTACCTTGACTTTGAGTAGTCTGTTCATTGTCGAGGAAATCAAACTAATAGATTTGGCAGCGTCTCTGCCTCTGTTCAGATAGGACAGGGTTTATGGCTTTCAAACATGGCACAAGGATAATGCGATGTGGCGTGCATGTACCTTCCCTTTTGATGCGACAGAATATGGCTGCCAAGTGGCAATTCCGATGTCAATTACTTAATGATCAAAATTGGCCTCTGAGTGGACATTTCAATGTATTTATGTGCTCATTCAAGCTGAAATCTCAAAGTGGCAAAGGTCAACGTCCTTGAAATATTCGTAAAAGGATAATAGTAGGTTGTGGATTGCGTATGCATATGTTGGATGCAAAACTACTTTGCATCATCAACTTTAAATAATAATAACAATAATAATAATAATAATAATAATAATAATAACTTTGTCATTGAAAGATATAATGAGTCCCGATAGTTAAATGAAATTTAGTAATGCTGTCGTACTGTCATACAGTACGCTGGGCTCAAACAAGTTCACAAACAAAAAAAGCCATCTCAAAATCACTGAAAAGAAGTAGGCAACACAGATAATGATGGTATAATTTTTTTATGAAACAAGAAAATTATGTACGTTAACGAAAAATGACCATGACATATATGATTTGATGACATTTCAGAAAAAAATCAACAAATGGTCTTACTATCCTCATCTAAAGTTGGCAGAATTAGGTAATGATGTCTTCAGAGAAGTAACTGGTCTTGACACAAAGTACAACAATGGTGAAATAAGAGGACAAGGCACCAAAAGGGAAATAAAATCGGGACTATTTCAAAACCTGAAAGGAAATATTGATGAAGATGATTTAAAGACTCTCATAATTTCCCTGAAAAACAGAGAAATATGTATTGATGAATTCAAAGAGAGTCTATCAAAATGTAGAATATATGTTGAGGTAAGTTAGCTCCGCATTTTATGTACTGAGGACTCTTAAACCTGTAAGAAAAGACTCTGACAAGTTCAAGTGACAGGCCACATGATCGATGAAAATGCTCATCAATTCCACAGAATATTTAAAGCTACGAAGACGTGTTTTATTGGTAAACTAACGACATAATGATCATTTAATTTCGCTTTTAATAATGATCGAATGGAATCAAAGCAAAGTATAAAGAGTCATAACAATGATTTTTAACGATTTGTCTTTGTATATTTGTCTCAGACCGAATTGGACACAGGAGAAACATCAGCACTGATCGAATCTAAGAAAAGAGTAAAAATGCTGGTGAGAAACTTTTCCTGAACTTAAACGCGCTCTTTTGCGTGAAAGAATGTGGAAGTGATAAGGGCCTTCTAGTGTAGCTATCAGACATGAAAGGTGCCTAATTCTAGCAGAAATATACATTTGTAAATAAACATTGGCGAGATATTGCAAACAATTGTCAGGAAATGAACATTGATATTCATCCTCCTAGTCTTTCAAGTCAAACAATATCAAAATGATATTCCAAGTGCCAAACTTGGTGATCATTTATGAAAGTTCTTTAAAACTCCTCTTAACTAAATCGGTGTTGTTTCAATGATGTTGCAATTTGAAATTTTGAATTTTAAAGGACATGTTTGGCATGTTTTTGGAAAGGTTGAATGAAATTTGAGTGTGTGGCATAATGTGTGCCAATGTTACACTTTAAGGCATAAGTGGGAATGCCGGTAGTAATTATTGAGAACATTAAGATTTACACAAAGAAATAATGATTGCGCATTTCATAATTTAGGAAGCTTACATCAAGGAATTGGAGACAAAAGTGAGATATCTAGAAGCAAGACAACGACGGCAGCAGGTAGGTTGTCTCTTTAAGATTGAACTTGTTCACAATTGCAGCTAACGTAGGGTTTACAGTACAATAGTAGATAATTTCAGCCACGGCATTTCAAAATGCATCGTGTTTATTTTATTGTGAATGCTAAAGTGGTGGAAGACGAATCACCAGCGTAAACAGGTTTGGCGCAGTTATAATGCCTTCAATGTTGTATAGTTCCCTGAATGCAGTGTGGTCTATCAAAGGGCATTACAAATTTGTTTAAAAAATGACACTTTAGTTCGACAAGAGCAATTTGAAACCAGCCAAAATATGTGACTGTATGACAGTATTATTAATTTCATTCCACGCAGGTTACTCCTCAAACACCACGAGTTGAAGATAGCTTGGCAAGGGTTAGTATGGTCACTGGGGCAGTATTTTTGAACGCATTACAATTAAAAACTGTGTGCCATAATGTAACGAAATCTTTAAAGTTGTTTGCATCAGCAAAAGAACAAAAAAACAGGAGAATTATTTATCAACAATCAACACGTCATCAAATATAAAGACAGTGTTCAGTTCCACAGATTGCAGAAGAGAGAATAGTTTTTCAACAAGCAGTAGACAATGTGTAAATTTATATGCGACGCAGAACAAAACTGAAAACGATGATATATTGCAACTCATGTAAGCAGATAGGCATTTACAATGCTACCTAGTATTAAAACGCTCAAGCAAGCTTAATATAACATTGACATTTTGTCCTTATTGTTGTGACCTCGCTGAACACTTTAAGAAATATATTCATGATATTAACATTGTTTTCCTGTTTTACTATACAGTCACCTTCCATAGCTGTAACATCTCCTATACTTGCTTCCTGTAGCCAGATGTCGCCTATTGAAAATGCACAGGTAAGAGCTAGCCTGTAGCCTCTGCGTATTGTGCAATGCAATTTGGCGGTAGCACACTACATCATGGAACAGTACCGTCATTCAAATAAAATTTTAGTCATAAATGATTACAAGCACTTACAAAAGTTTGACAACTAATGCCATGCCTAGGATGATAGATTACACAAGTAGCATAAAGTTCAAACCAAATGTCAAATTTGCCAACAAAATAACTGATATGTACTTGTTTTAAAATTGTATAACGATCAGCATATGCATTCATTCATTCGAAACAGGCGACACCACCTAGGAGCGGTAGACAAAACATTACACCATTGCAAGTCACACCTTGCGGCAGCAGAACAAGGCGGATTATTGGACAGGTATGCTACACAGCCCGGCTACCAAATTTACAAACTACATTAAAGCCAGATGCCCTTCATTTATATTATGTTTGATTAATGTCATAACTTCTATATATGTATTGATGACGTGGTGAAGAGCAGTCGAAGCCAAAGAGGACTAAGAAACATCTATTCAGTGTGTCTGTATAAGGGAGTAGGATAATATTATCCATCAAATTATAGTGGAACAATTGTAATATGGTTAGTCCCTTTTGTAATTAGAGTGTGTAGTATGCTAACACATACGGCAGAGATTTGTAAACTTTTAAAATAGTGGGTTTAAAATTGGTGAAAAGGAAAGTGTGCACATGATTCAAGTTCTGAGGTAGGAGACAATATTTACAATTTGTTTTCTATGTCATCTCCTATGTCCTTCATTTATTTTACAATGTGTTGTTTGGTTATATAATTTTAAAGTACAAATTAAAATGGAGCACCAATTAACAACACTTTTTTTATGAAATAGCAACAACAAGCATCTTCATTTGTTCCATGCAGGTGACACCACTCGGGAGCAGTACTCCAACTATGGCTCCAATGCAGAGCACCCCAACCAGCAGCAGGCAGAGTCAGAATTTTCGACAGGTATGACATATGACGAAGACACAAACTAAGAATTACAGTAACAACAGCAAATCTATGAAGGTTAAGATATTAAATGCTTGCAATATTTAAAAGATTAATGGCCCCACCTATGATGTAAATGAACAATTTAATTATCGTCTGAGTACACTTAAGTCTACATTCCATGTTTATATGCAAGAGTGTTGTATTGGCTTGTGTTACCTGTAAATAGAAAAACGAAAGTATCACAAAACTCAATTTTCAGTCAAGTCAACGTTTTAATGTTACGAGAGAACAACTGTATCTCACTCCAAATACGAGAATCAGTCTGATATCGCTAGCGCTGCTGCTTGCTTTTACATTGTATAGACCCTTTGTATTGGTGCTTGTCTCTCAACATACATAAGTTTAATATTGATTGTTACTTTTTGATATTATAGGCATCTCCTTTAGTGGCTGCAAGTATTCAGCAAGAAAGCAATGAGGAAATTCAGGTATGCAGCAACATTCTTGTAAATGTTCAAGAAAGAAGCTTACCGTTATTTAAATAAGTTTAAGGCAAAAGTCAGAGTTTGATAGCTTAGGGATATATGTTGGCCCTCTTGAAAGATGATGCTCATGAAAAATTCTTGTCACCGGGCATTTATATCAAAATGTGTATAGGAGTGACATTGGAAATATAATATAGGTCTTTACACTTCCTTACTTTGTCCATGGGAAAAATACAGACTCCGAGCATGAAGGTGCACGTACTCCTTTATAAATCAATTTTACAAATTAAACTATTATGTCTCAGAATTTTGGTACAAGATGCTGAAATTCATATTTGCAAGCTTACAAAGTTATTTTTAAGACAGTCTTTCATTACAAGTCAGCATTATCGCATTCACATTTTATGTTTATTTTATAATGAAACGGCTGTCTCAACAGGTAAACAACATGGTAACTGAAGCTTCAACATCAAGAAAGAGAAAAAGAAATGTTGATAAGGTATTTTTCATTCTCTAATATACAATAAACGCGAATATATAAAATTATCTTTGTTGATCTAGCGATGTGTATTCATGAATCATCCCATTAATCAGCAAGCTGTTGTAAAATGTCAAAACTCTAGAAGCGATTAAAACTTACAGGACTTGTTTTTATTCTGCGTTTGTGTATGCATTGTACTTTACAAAATTTAGCAACAATTCAGATGTGCTTAACAAACCATTTATTTCGAATTCCGCAGAATATTGCAAGAAAACTAACAAGAAGCTATGCTGCTGGAGAAGATGTGAAGACAAGCGCCACAGTAAGTGTTATTTTTGATTGTGAAATATATATCATACAGGTATTTAAGCACTCATCCCATTGCCCTGAAATTGTTAATGTATGATTCTAGGATAGGCCTCTGTCTTATTTATTGTAATTGTGTCGAAATTTCCTTATTGTATTTTTAGGGCAATTTTTTCTAATTTTTGGTCAAAGCATCAATTTCTCCCAAAGTTCTCGTTGGATTGCTGAAACTTAATACTCTTGATCATAGGGTAGTCTTTTGTTTGATTTGTTAAAATGTTGGTGTAATTTTTGTATTTAAATTTAGTGGCAATTCTTCTCAATTTTGGTCCAAAAACATTTTCTCAGAATCAAAACTCTCATTGTTTTGAAACTGGTATGCATTTCTTAGAGGCAACGTTAGTTAAATATCTTCAAGTTGTAATGAAATTTTCAAATTTGTATTATTTGGGAAATTTTTCCCATTTTTGGTCAAAAAAATCATTTTATCTGAAATCTCTCGTCCAATTGCCTTGAAAAAATGGTATGCATGTTAATAGGGTTGGCTTCTGTCAGATTTGTTTAAATTGTGGTAAAATCTTTTTAGTATTGGTCCAATTTTTGTTTGCATTTTGTTTAGTGAAGCTGAACAAGGAAATTGACAAATGCCAGAGAAAATAGAAAATTACAGGAGACATGCATGATGATACATGTTGACGAGATGTTAACTACATAAACAATGTTTGCATATTTTTTCTCCACAGATTCACACTATAATGAACAATGAATGTGTGCATGAGGGAGAGTGGATTCTCACCATCTATGATGAGCTCTGCGTGGGGAAAATACTAAAAATTGAGGGAAAAAATACCATAGTGCATTTTCTGACCGAGACGTGTCTACAACCAACTACTCTGTCAAAGAATGACAAACAAAAAGTAAAACAGGAATATATAATTTGTAAAGTACAAGTTGAAAGCATGGACAACGGGAAATACCAGATAGTGAATGAATCGTGGGAAAATGCACAAATACATGGTGAAAAATTCAAAAAAAAATATTATTGCTGATTCCAATCAGGCTGTTTTGAAAGAACCACTATTCTCAGTATTTTTTAGTTCGAGCTTGTGTATCAATTGTTACAGTTTTTACCATGCCAAATATTCTCAAGTGGCTGAATCAAAAACCTTACATTGTATTTGTTGTCATTTTCTGATGACATTGTATTGTATGTTTGCTTTTGACAGTTTCCTATTAAAATTTTGAATTTTTAATGAAAAATTTTGACATACGTGCTTCAATTACTTAATGTGATATTAGTCTTTGTGAGTATGTGGGTGATAAAAGTGGTGAATCAGTAAACCCAGTATCGAATACTTTCCTAAATGTAATTCTCATGTCTTTGTATGATATTACATTGTACATTACAGTGGTGCAGTAATTATGTTATTACAGAAAGGTGAAAGTCACCATAGAAAGCAATAGTTACTCTCTCATCTCCGTGTGATGGCCATATTTTGTCTTGCATTGTCATCACAATGACGCAAGCTTTATCGAAACCCAGCTCAAATCTTAGATATGTCTAATGGCTGCATTTCTGAAGTGGTAGTGTAAAGCCATATGAAAGAAAATACTTAATATTTTATTTCTTATCAAGAGGGCATGGCCTCCATAATTGATATACTTGTAGTGTGGAGTACAATAAAATTGCATTTGAACCACTTTAATTTGCTGTGCAGACGCTATTTGTCATTATAAAAGGTAGCACCTCTTCAGCCCATCAGTTTAAAAGATTAGAAACGTTATAAGTTGGTCAATATATCTGGATTGTTTGCAAAGATTGTTAATTTATAAATAAGTAACACAAACTAATTGCCATGGCGTTGTCTGAAATATGGCGCAAATTGGCCAATTTACTATGACTGTAAAATGAATTTCCGGCTACCTTATCTATGGAATCCAATGTATTAAGTCATTTATATAAAATTCAGGTAATCCACCCGAATATTCTTTTGATCAGTACCCCTCTAAATAACATAGTTAGTTTTGAGCCACCAATGACGAGAGACCGTGATTTTGTTTCACAAATTCACATTCTACTTGATTAAATAATGGTTCCTGTGTCCATTTTATGTCACCTATGCCTTTTCAGTTAAGGATATTCAGTGTAAAAATGAAAATTTTTCTGTTGCTGAATGTTGATAGAGATCAAGTTGGTAATATTAATGGCAATATTTCTAGAGTTCAAATAAAATGTGCAGCCCAAAATGGTCATTAATGTGACGCTGAGAAATGCACTGACATATATTCTAGCTAGGGTAAACAAAACTGGCTAGTTATGTAATCAGTAAACTGATAGTGGTCAGTTTTGTAAACAGAGAACAGATAGTGGCCATTTATGTACTCAGTGGCCCGTTAATGGCCATTTATTTGGCCATAACAGCAATTTAAAAATGCATTTATTTCAAAAGTGAAAGCATGAGGCAACTATTTTTTGCATATTGTCACAGCATATAATAGGCAGTAATGAAATTCACACTCAAAATTCCCAAACAAGGGATGAGTCCAAAAAAAAATGGAAATTCCAAACGGAATCTGGAAGCTGTTGTTGATAATGTAAACGCTAAGATTTAGACCAGTTTTTTTTTTGTATTTTATCAATGCGTTGCTTAAGAAAAGTTAAAATGCATGTGTTTTTATCATGACAGATACCACAGACGTTCTTCGAATACCTTCCTTAAGAGTACTTTGTTTTCCTGGTAGGCACCCCAACGGTTGAGCCAGTTGAGTATAAATTCGCTTTTGATACTTACGCAGCCGTTGAGGGCGTAAAATGCGTTATCTCCTAGCTCGCTAGACACTGAGATGTATAACTAATGATACGCCATAAATGTTTTTTCACTGACCCATGGTGATAATTTCCCACAAGAAAACTCCAAAAGACTATACACTTTTTGTCGTAAATATACCATCCAGTAGAGAGTCCATATCCATCCAGTGATTTGGTAATTTACCCTGGTAGAAAGCAATCGATTGACAGGCTTAGTATGTCTGCTATCAGCAATCATCAGTGATAACAATTGCAGCGTCTGTATCAGTGCCTAGCTAAAAATAGGATTTGTAGTTAATTCCACATTAACTCACTGACGACATAAATATATACTGACGCCTCTCGTGCTTGAGCTTCAACTTTTTGAAAAACAAAACGTCGATTGAAGTATATTTAACATGTTTTATTGATAATAAAAAGTTTAGTTGATAATATCGTCGCTCCACGGCACCGTGCAGTAATTTAAAGGACCAAATCGATGGTACAGATCAATTGCGTGGAGTCTCAAGGT
Source organism: Ptychodera flava (assembly GCA_001465055.1). Classification (NCBI taxonomy): domain Eukaryota; kingdom Metazoa; phylum Hemichordata; class Enteropneusta; family Ptychoderidae; genus Ptychodera; species Ptychodera flava. The sequence goes on from LD526787.1 coordinate 99,808, forward strand.
ATAACAAGAGTGTTCCGCTGGTCTCACAATGAGTTTAATTGCTTTATTTAAATATAAAGTGATGTCGGTCAATCGATAAAATTATTGGCACACATGTCTTTGAAATTATTTTTTTTGAGTGTGACATAATTCTTAAAGGGAAATATATTGTGTTCTCGTTGCCTAGTTGTGAATATATACGGCGAGTTTTATGGGGATATAATCCGACAAAAATTATCTTAAAAGTCAAGAATGAAAATAGGCGGTCACCATAGAAATTGTGGTACAAACGAAACAAATTACTCATGATTTACCAACATTCGAAATTCAAAATGGTTGCCATTCCTGTGTTAATGTACGGAGAAATATAAAATTTTCGACTTAAAAAAAACTAAGACGGTGAGAGTTAATTGCTCAAAGGGCATCAAAATTTGAAAAGTTTAGAGCCCAAATATCTGTCCTCTGGGCGCATTCTACCTTAAAGCCCCACTAGCTGTATCTTTTACCTTTATTGTTATGATTTTAAAGCCACGTTAGCTGTATCTTTTGCATTTTTTGAAATAAAAATTACTATCTAATCTTCGGGTATATGTTTTGGATTAACACCATTAAGCTACTATGCCTTGTA